>CATIWF010063053.1:0-14139 GCA_949630135.1 Balakata baccata
TGGTATAATGATCAAACTATATTACTATCTAATTTTGTATTTCCAAACACATCTCTAAAGTGAGAAACTAAATAAGAAAAAGAAAGTGGATAATAACGTTATGCTTGAGAAAATCAATGAGAAATAATAAGGTTATGTTTGAATTGAAGAATTTTGAATGAGTTGATTGGAACAATCCATAAACTTATATCAAATTCATTATTTGACTACTTAAAATAAGTAAAAATCCATAAATTTTAGAAAATCTCTCATTTTTTAAGGATTTGAATTCTCTCCTCCAAGGTAAGAAAGACAAAAATCCACCTTTTTTTATTCATTAGAGATTGTTATTAGATTTTTTTTATTACAAAATTATCTCAAATAAATTAATAGTATTCTAAAACTATCCTTAAACCTAAAATTACAGCAAAAACATTTGTTACTTTTTTTGTTTTAATCACTAATTTTATATTTATATGTATTGGTTTGAATATGAATTATAAAAAAATACTAATGAGTTCCTTCTAAAAAAAATATTAATAAATTAATTTATAGTACATGTAATAAGTTTATAAAGAATTTTGAGCAAAAAATTTGTAACATATTTTAAATTTGACAATAATAATAATTTCTTTAATTGCATTTTTAAGAAAATTTACTCTAAATTATATTCTTTCACACAATTCAATATAGCCTAATAAAAAGAACTAAATATGGTTAATTAATGATAAATCAACAATATTTAAGAGTATTTGAAATTGCTGTTTAGTGTTTCAAAATCAAATTTTGAATTTTTTTATTTAATTTATTGATTTTTGTAATTTTTTATAAACTGTTTTTTTAAACATATTTTTGAACAAAATATATATTTACCAGTTTATATCCAAAAATAGTTTTCAAAAGTTAAAAATGCAAAATTTTTTTCTAAAATATATTTTTTCCAAATACAATGCCAAATAAGGTCTTAATAGGGCAAATATCACAAAAAATCCTAATTTTTTCACTTTTTTACAGTTATATCCAATTTTTCAAATATTCTAATTAAATTATATGAACTTCCATTATCGTAACAAATCTAGTCTCGGTATACAAAAATCATGCTCCAAATTTAATTGGAGCTGATGTGGATTATCTAATCAAAGTAAGCCTAATGACATGTTGAATGAGGTGACAATCTACTTCAATATCAACTATGTTTGTAGTATGGTTCTGCAATATCGAAATTAGATTTATTATATTAATAAAAGTTCATATAATTTAACTAGAATGTTTGAAAAATTGGATATAGTTATGAAATAGTGTAAAGTTTATGGCCCCATTTGAATTAACTATTGAGTGCAGCTGATTTATATTAGTGTTTAGTAAAATTAGTTAAATTATTGTTGTTAAAATGTAAAATTATCAATAAGAACATTATGTGTATAATACAAAATATATTATTTACGATATATTAACAAAAAATAAATAAAATAATTATTTTTATACAATTATTTATTTTATAAATAAAATATAATAATTATAATAAAAATTTTCAAAAATTTATACTATATAATTTATAAATATAATTAATTAGTTTAGTATATTTTTAATATATTTTTTATATATATAATTAAAAAATACGGATTAAATAGTAGAATATAAATTAGTGATAATAAATATTAACATAAATAATAATATCGATTTTTAAAAAGATATATCAAACAACTATCAGCTGTCTAAAAAGTTGAACCAAACGCCCCATAATTTTTTTTATAATATTAATCATTTTTTTAATAAAAGGTAAAATTAAAAATTTATTGATAAATTCATGTATTATAGTTATTAAACCAAATATGAGAATAAAAAAATACCATCAATTTATAAATTTTATATTCAAACTAAATAATAAAATTTAATCCACAAATTTCATAATATGTAAAATTAAAATCTATAAATTTTATAAAATTTATAGATTTTAAAATTTATAGATTCAAATAAATTTCAAGATTAACAACAAGAAATAATCGATTATTAGCGTAAGAAAATAATCTAAAAGAATAAAAAAGTGTTGTATTAATAGAAGAATTTAGTTTTTTTTTTTTTTTGAAATATTAATAAACAAATAATATTTCTCACCTTAAGCAATCTAGCCATTCATGTCATTCGAATTTCAAAATTCCTTTGCCAAAAATGAGTGGTTCCTTGCCAAGGCTGAAGAAGGAAGAGGAAAAAGAAGTGCTTGGAAAAATGGAGAATAAGAAAGCCGTAGTAAGGGTTAGATTTAAAAGGAAAAAGAAAAAAAGAAAAAAGTGAAGAAATTGGGAGAGGGTTAGGTTTAAGAATAGAGAAAAAGAAAGAAAAAGGAAGAAGATGGTGAGGATGGTGACTAATGAAAGAAAATTAAAGGAAAGGGTGAATTTTTAGGGTTCTAATGATGCAGGATCAGGAGTACTGAAAAGGATAGATAGAAAATAAAAAGGAAAAAGATGACAAAGAATGACGGCTGATGAAAGAAAAACAAAAGAATGAGTGAATTTTTAGGGTTCTAATATTTGTAAGATAGTATTAATATAGGCTTACAAATTTGATGAAAAAATTAAAGAAAAAATTACTATTTATCCTGTTGAAATTGGATAAAAATATTATATAATTTATTTATTAAATTTTAAAATATTTATAATTAATTAGAAAAATTATTATTTTTTTAAGTGATACTAGTACAATATGTCAAATTTCAGAAAAGTACTAAAACCAATAGAGTAAACTTACAAGGCTATTATTATAATAGATTAAACTTCTGGTGGTAAATATTTTTTTTCTTTGTTTCTATCACAATCTAACGTATTCTAACATAAAATATAACAGAAAGACGTATTAATATAATACAATAAAATATATGATACAAATCATATAATTTTTAAATCGAGTATGGTAACAAAGCTTTTTCAATGACCTTCATGATAACTGGAGTATAGATATTCAAGCAAATGAAGTTCATACTATTATATTTCTTAAGTGATATAAATAGTATTCTCTATTTGAAATCTATTAGACATTTCCTTACTCTTTTCTTGAAAATTGTGACCAACATCATATTAAAGTTCGACATTTTCAAATGATGATAGCAATAAAAAATGCTTATATCCTAAAGCAAATTTGATCATGTTATGAAGAATATGCTTCTTGGGAATCTATCCTCATAGATCATATAATCCAGTTGGAAAATGAGAAAGAGGCATATATAATGATAAAGTCTTCCCTAGTGATACAACCAGCTTATAATGCCTCTGCAGGACCCTTTGCATATTATGACTTAGATGAATATGAGTACATGAATCAGTCACCTAGTCTTTCTAATAAAGAATTTTTTACTTTTTTCGCGTGCTTGCTTTAAAGTCTCTTTTATTAAAGTTGTGTGAGTTATCAAACTTTTATGTTTTGTTTGTTTATATATTATTGTATTCTTTTAATAGAAGTGTAAGTAGTCTCTATTACTATATTAAAATTCTATTTAGGGAAGTTTATCAGTCTTTTTGTAAGCAGAATGTATGGATAATGTTTACACCATATTTTTGCTATAAATCTATTTGGTAAGGTTCAAGCTCATGATGAGATTGAAAGTCCAAGTCTATAGAGTGATTAGATAATTTGAGAAATTGCAATAAAAAGAAAATTCATAGAGAATGTGGTGCATCACTGGCAGTTAGAGAGTTGAGGAGAAAGTAGAGGAAGTAACTATTAAAACGTGATGCACTACTAGAAGTTAGCGAGAAAGTGGGACAGTTGGAGAGAAGTTAAAGAAAGTGGCAGACTGGGGAGCATATGGTCAATGGTTATTTTAGATTTACTGCTATAAAAAGGGAAGGCAGTTACAAAAACAAGGGACAACCACTCAACAGAATCAACAACACTCAACAAATACTCAACTATTCAATTCAACTCAATTCAATTAATTTTCATTTTAGCATCAATATTGTTCTTAGCATTAGCTCTAGCTACTCTAGCCTTATTCGGCTCAATTATAGTTCATTAGTATTTGACTTTCATGAGTGAAATTTTTCTTTAAGCATCGGTCTCTATTTATTTTCATCAAGCTTATTTACTTTCACTATGCAATTTATTTACATCATTCACTAGCTCCCATTTTCATTAATGTCAATATTTTCATTCACTAACAATTTTTTTAATTCCCTATAACAATCAAATTTATGTGTACTGTTAAGGAAACTTATGGATCTACAGTCATTTAATTAGAAGTCAATGCGAAATTTTTATTTTAGTTTGGAAACACTTTACGCACTCTCTAACATTTTTGCAGCGAAAATATTTTTGGCACTCCCAGTGGGACCCATTTGATCGCTATTGCTTATGGAAAGTAGAAGTAAAAAATCTAAAAAGTCTCAGGGCTCAGAATCTGTTACTCCAACATGAGGGCAAGAAGGAAGAGTTCTGCTCATTGTGGAACAGATTGAAAATTTAACACTTTCTCACTAGGATAAAGAAGAAAAGGAAAGAAATAAGAGTCCATCTAGACTAGGTAATAACTCATCTACTAACAATTCTAACTTGTTTGATGTGTTCAGGTCTTTTGTAGAGGAAATAGTTCAAAAGTTTAAAGCTAGTATAGCCGAACGTTGAAGTAGATGATTGAACAAATAAAAAACTAGACTAGAGCTGTCATTAAAGAGATGACTCAACATTGTGCCTCCCAGGAGAAAGGAGAACCAAAACAACCATATAGTGAGCTCAGGGGGCAATGCTCTAGACACAACAACCGAGAGGTAGGTGACTTATACCGCCCACAGGTTCAGATTGAGGCAAGGTACACTCCCTTTTGCCTTAGAGAAGAAAGGACTCTAGGTCTTTGGGCTAGAGATCACACCAATACTAGAGCTACTGCTCAAAGGTTTTTCGCCCACACCAGCCCTACTAATCAACTTAGAATCTATGAAGAATCCGTACCCATCACTAGAGGCTCGGGGGCAGCTCCTATGTACCCTATGGATTAGGTATGAATAGGGAACAACCACCCTCATTGACTTTTATGCAGACCTTTGCACCAGCACTAGCACAAGTGCCAATTTCCAATGCCAGTGGATTTAGAGGTGATAAGAGAAGCAATGCAAGAATTATATAGGCTTGGCCTTAGACAAATAGGCCGCCCTGAGTTTCACAAACCCTATTCGGATATAATTGATAGGGAGAACCCTTACCCAATGGGATATAGAATATTGAATTTCACTTTTTTCTCTGGAGAGGATGTGCAATCAATACTGGAACACATTGCTAGGTTCACTGTGCAGTGCGGTGAGTTAGCTAACTATGAGGATTTTTCATACTACAAACTCAGGTTGTTGCCCAACTTTTTAACTGGTATAACTTTTACTTGGTATGCTACTCTCCTTAGGAATTCCATACTAACATGGTAGGAAATTGAGAGACAGTTTCACACTCAATTATACATAGTTGAACCAAAGATTTGTATTGTAACCTAAATAAGTGGGGAGATGGCTGACCATTTCATTACAAGGTTCAAGAAAATGAGAAACTAGTGTAAAAGTCACTTGCTTGAAATAAAGTATGTGAAAATGGCCTAGAATGGCCTTGACATAGAGCTGAGGAAGAAGTTCTAAGGGATGGAGTTCATAGATTTTTATAAAATGGCTACCAAGGTCTCAGAATATGAAGAGCTCCTTAGGGAGGAAAACCACAAAAGGAAGACAACCCTAGGGACATATGCAAAGAGGTAATACTTGAGGTCGCTATAGCTGATTTAATTAACATTGGCTCCTATATATCTCCTATATTAGTGAGGAAAATTCCAGACCTGTAGAAGAAGAACTAAGCTTTAAGCAACCAGTTCTAGTGCATATTTGAAGTGTCTAAGACTGATGAGATCTTTGATTTCTTAATCAAAGAGAAATTCATCAGTTTTTCTCCTGAGTACCAAGTACCATCCAAGGAGGAATTAAGGGGTAAGACCTACTGTAAGTATCACGACTCATGGAACCATAACACTAACTCTTTTTGGAGTTTTAGAAATGTGATACAGGATAGAATTAATAAAAGGATTATGAAGTTTCTTGGGAAAAAGGCTATAGTGATTGAGGATGATCCATTTCCCCCTATGGCTTAAGTGAATACAACAATGTTTGACCTTAGATTCTTTTTGGATTATAAGAAAAGAAAAGAAACGGAAAGGTTAGTACCTAATCCAAAAACTCGAAAGATTTGAGTTCCTAAAGAGTTTCTCATATAGGAAAACCCCAAGGCATTAAGTGCATAAAAGGGATTAAGCCTACCTAAGACCGATTCTTAAAGGAAAAATATCAAGGAGAAGACACTCACTAGGGTATAAAAAAGGGAGTTAAGGTTAGCCTTTGAGAGAAATGAGCTGGGAAGTAGATATTTTCTAAGGCACAGAGGGAGGAATCAAGCCTATCTAGGGCCTATTTCTGGAAAGAAAGCTCTGGGGAGCAGTTACTCACCAGGGAGATATAGAGTTGTTCTAATTCTAAGTTCCATAAGACAAGTACTTAGAGAGAACCAAAGCTCTAGGAGAAATTCAACGCTAGAAGAAATATTGCTCATCAGGAGGAGATTTATGGTGTCACCTTTAGTACTAGCTGGTCAACAATGGCACTGAGTCCAGCATAGAAAATTCCCTCAAAAATTAATAAGGACTCAGAAGAGGAGGTTATAGAGGCAGAGAGCAACTGAGAAAAGGCAAGAGGAAATAGAGAATGGGCCCACTCAAACGGCCTCTCTAGTTGCTCTCTAGAGACAGAAAAAGAAATGTACTAATCTAAATAGATTTTTGTTTATTAGTAGGCCTAAGGCCACTGTATCAACAAATAAACATATTCATGTTATCTTGTACCTATGAAAAAGTAGGCCTTAGGGCCACTCTTCTTTTGCTCTAATTCACATATATCCTATAAGATCTAACACATAGCATACCCAGAGTTTGGCCTAGTGCTACCTTAATTGCTAAAATGTAAATGTATGGCTGTGGTGCATCTGTGGGTGTGTTCAGTGATTTCCATCATCAATATGTCAAACACAAAGCATATCACTTCATGGTTTACTCCTTGAGCCACAACTTCAGGGCAAACAAGGCTCATAATCAACCATAAGAGAAGAATTAAAGACATTACCTTAAAGAGAGTTGCTTAGGAGATAAGGAGCTGGTGCTACTCAGTGATGTGTTACTGAGGAGTTGCTAGAGAATTGTTGAGGAGATGGTACTGCTCTGTTATGTATTACTAAGTTATTGACTTAACTCTCTAGTAGCTGCTGAAGTGATGTGGTGCTACGGCTCTCTAACACCAGCGGCTGATGCCCTCACTAGTAATTGATGCGCTCACCAGCAGCTAATACTTGCTTCACTTTAGTAGCTCTGTAACATTGTCTATATTAAATATTCATCAAGTTGCAAGAAAAAAATCAAGTATTTGATTTAGCTCACCAGTGCCATTTTTAAATATTTTCTAGTGACAAGCAACTTAACAATCCTTAGGTCAAATTTTCCACTGGGATTCAGGCCGCAATATTTCATTTCATCACCCATTATCCAAGAAAGCTATAATCTACAAGTTTCAGGCCATGACATAGTCATTTCAGCCTAGAGATAAAACAAGTATTAGGGAGTTTCAATAAAGCCATCGTGCTCCCTAGACTAAAATAAACTCATCAGACAAAAACATTCTTTTCATCATACAAAGTCGAAATTTACAATTTTGGGCTAGGGCATAAGTTTTGAGCCTATAGAGTAGACATGCATCAGTAGAATTCGATTTAACTCTCTAGTGCTATTTCTAAATACTCATCAGTCACTAGCATGATGCAATGAATTCTAGAAATTCTCTAAGGCTGAAACTCAACTTATATTTAGGGCCAAATTATTTCTTTTCATCACTCACTGTCCATCAAAGCTGAAATTTACAATTTCAAGTTATGGTACAAAGTGTTAGCCTAGAGGCAAGACAAATATCAATGAAATTTATTAAAACAACTATACTCTCTAGGATGAAATCAGTTCTGCAGGTCAAAAATATCACCTTGTGCCTAATCAAGCCAAAATTTGGTGATGTCAAGTAACAGTATGTTTGTTCCAACCTAGATACTAAGTAGAAGTCAGGTAAAATTCATTTTCATTGTATAAGAAAAATTCATCAAGTTCATTCCTTAGGCCAAAATTCTCATTTTCTGGCCGAAATTTATCTCAAGCTAATTTTAAGAGATTTTTCTACCACACAGAAGGATTAGAGAGGTGAAGTTACCTTTGGGTTTTCTTCTAATGTAAACCTTGGGATGGAATTTTCCAAAAGAAAGTTGGATCACAGAGTTCTTTACTGCAAAGAAATACCAAAAGGAGATTATTTTTGAAGCTTTGTTCGATCCATTTCCATACATAGTGTCAAGAATCACAATGAGAAAAAAAAATGCTTACTTGACGAGAAAAAGTAGGTTTGCTGTTTTATGGTTTCTTGTTTGGCTCTTAAACGACAACTTGGTGATGGTTCATATGTTGTGATTGACTGGATCTCTTGAGGGTCAACAGTTTGGGTGCAAAAACCAATGGAGGCTAGTAGTTGGAGTTTCTTGGGGTGAACAGAGATGATGAGGTAGTGTGGCCGACAGGGGAAACTTGTGCTGTGTGCGATACTGGTAGTGATGGGGGGCTACAATGGTGGTGTGATTCGGTGAAGATGGGGCTTTTTGGTGTTTTGGAGAGATGTCAATTTTGGGTATTCTTTCAAATGGGTTTTGATAGTTTTGGGAAGAAAAGGAAGAGATTTTAGAGTGTTGGTTGAAAATCTTTTGGGGAGAGAATTAATTTTGGCCGAAAATGGAGAAATGAGAGTGTGAGTGTTGTGGATTTAAGGAAGAAAAGGGGAGCTTTAGCCAAAAACACTAAGGAAGGTAGTTGGGTTTTCTTGATTTCTTGAAATTTCTTAGTTGGGAAGATAAAAAATGGAGGATTGAGTAGATGAGTTTTATGGGGAAGATGTATAGGTGGAAGAAGATGATGGCTTCTTGGTTTTTGAAAATGAAAAGGAATTTGTTGTTAACTTAAAAAAATCAAATTTTTTGAGTTTTTTTGTTTTGGAGGGAGATTTGAATTTTGAAATTTATTAGAGCTTTTTCTTGAGAAGTTAATTTTTGACTTCTCCAATACTGTAACTTAGTTCTCTCTTGCAAAGTCTAGAGAATAGAAAGCCTAGAGAGTTTGAAAAATTTATATCCATACAATTATGGTCTATGGCCACACTATATGCGGAAAACAATTGTTTACACCATATTTTTACTATAGACCCATTTGGTAAGGCCCAAGCCCAAGTCCATAGAACGATCAAATATTTTGAGAAATTGCAATCAAAAGAAAATTTATGGAGAACGTGGTGCATCACTGGCAATTAGAGAGTTAAGAAATAAGTGGTGGAAGTAACTGTTAAAACGTGGTGCACTACTAGAAGTTAGGGAGAAAGTAAGACAGTTGGAGAGAGGTTAGAGAAAGTGGCAGATTGGGGAGGACATGGTCAACAGTTATTTTAGCTTTACTATTATAAAAAGGGAAGGTAGCTACAAAAACAAGGGACAATCACTTAACAGAATCAACAAATACTCAACTATTCAATTCAACTCAATTTCAGCTATTTTTATTTTAGTATTAGTATTGTTCGTATCATTAGCTCTAGCTATTTTAGTTTTATTCAGCTCAATTGTAATTTATTAATATTTGAATTTCATGAATGAAGTTTTTCTTTAAACATCAGTCTCTATTTATTTTCATCAAGTTCATTTACTTCTACTGTGCAATTTATTTACATCATTCACTAGCTCCATTTTCTTTAATGTCAACATTTTCATTCACTATCAATATTTTCAATTCTTTATAGCAATCAAATTTAGGTGTACTGTCAAGAAAACCTATGGATCTACAGTCATTTGATTAGAAGTCAAGGTGCAATTTTTGTTTTAGTTTGGAAACACTTTAATTTCCTAGCACGCTCACATTATGCATTCTCTAACATTTTTTGCAGCTAATAGATAAATAAAATAACTTTCTCAACTTTTTCTCAAACTATGAGTTTCTAAATCTTTTATTTATCTTTGATCTTAGTCTTAAAAATTTCATATCTAATATTCTCTATTTTAGATTTTAGTCATGGTCTAATAGTAAAATGGACATCTGATTAGATGCATTAAAGTTGAGTTTGGTAACTAAGAGGCAAACAACCATATTAATGAGTTGAGAGATGCTAGAGTAAAACAATTAATAAATTAAAATCTCATTTAGTTTAGTTGTTGAGTGCGACTATGATAGCTGATAAATATTAATGGTTTAGCTTGTTTGAAAGAATGAGAAAGAAAAAAATGTTTCTAAGTTTATACACCAACTGATATTGATAGCTTGAGTTAACCATTTTAAGCTGTGTGATGATTTGGTTATTTGCAAGTTGTTACAAGGGCAATTGAATATGAGTTTTTACAATTTAGTATTAGAGCTCATCTGCGTATAATTTTGAGAGACGATGAAGCAAATCTTAGTGACAACGCTGAGTTTCATATGGAGGATGAATTAGAATATTATTAGGTGATTTTCACATCGACAAAACACGAAAAAATATATGGGTTGAATGTTGTCAAATCTAAATAAGTGTTAGCTTGACATGTCATCTTTTGAATCCCACATTGGAAATAATGATGAAGGAAAGAGAGATTTATAAGCCTAAATACCAATTATTAGTGATAATTTTAGTTAACCATTTTAGATAGAATAATTTTGGCCATTTGCAGTTGTTACAAGGATAGTTGGACATGAACAATCACTACTATGAACATAAATTGCATAATTTAAAATATATATTCTTTTATGATGTATGAATAAAAAAATACAATAATTATATTTCACATAATTATTTATTTTAATAATTTAAATAAAAACAATTATAAAATATAATTAATTATAAAGCAAATCTACAAATGTATATTATATGATTTATGAATATAATAAATTAATTTAATAAATCTTTAATATGACTTTATCTTTTAAATATGAATAGTCTCGTGATGAAAAATATTAAAATCAAAAAAATAATGTTTTATATTTTCAAAAGACTAATTTTGTTTTTTTATTATAAAAAAGCTTAAATTATTTTTAAAAAAAATCTAAAACGGAGCTTTTTCATTCTAAAAGTTAAAATATAACTATTTTTTGAAATATTTAACCAAATATATTTAATGCAACTGTTAGTACAAACAACTAACTATTCCAAAAAGCTAAACCAAACATTCTCTAATATTAACTGTTGGGTGAACATTTTAAAGGTCTTACAAATTAAAATTTTAATGGAGATTTAGTAATTATTTATAGGTGATTTTCTAATTCAATTTTTCATGAAAAATTAAAGTTAAAGTTAAATGCTAACAGTCAACCGCTAATCTTTATTTTTATTTGATCAATTAAATTGTTGGATTTGAAAATCCTTTTTTTTTAAGAAAAAAAGAAAACATTTTTAAAAAAAAAATTGAATTAAAAAATAAAAAATAAAATTCAATCAATCATATTATATTTAGGAATTTGGGCACAAATCTTATTTCTGAAGTGTAATTTTAAATTTTACCCATCCAAATTTAAGAAACTAAATGAAGAAGATTCATTTCCAACTTTCCTATTTCTTTATTTTTTTCTCTTTTTTTTTCTTCTTTCATTTTCTTTACTCCATTACCAATTTCATCTACCACCCAAACAATATCTGATCACTATAAAATTCAAGTTACAACTAGTTTTTCATCTTCTCAACACTCCGATGATATTATTTTTTCCAAAATCCAACTAAATTTGTGAAATTGGCAAGGAAAAAAAATTGTGTGTCAAGGCTGCATTCCATTTTCTCCCAGCTTACTTTTGTAATTTTAATACCAAAAATGGACTTAGATGGTTAAAAAATTTTGAACTGGACATTTTGAATTCCAAAAACTACTGTTTGAAGGCATATTAAAAAATAAAAAATCGGGCATCAAGTTGTCCTATTTGTTTCACCTATTTCTCATCTTCTTTTTTCAAATCTAACACAGAAAATGAACTCAAAGGGTCAATAAACTTTGACTTGACAGTTTGAACTCTATGAACCACCGTTTGAGACCTGTTCGAGAATAATTCTTTTGCTCGCTGTACATATAACCTACATATAGCTAACATATAATATTTTCTGCAGAGATAAATTCAAATTGCAGCATTTGTTATAACTTGGTTATACATAAGCTATATGTATATTATATGTGTTTATAGATATAGTCCATATATTGTCAACATATAACAAACATATAATACAGCTGAAACCAATCAAATGAATTGTATTGGTTGTTCCAAACTAAGCTGGATGTGTTTAATTGTATTGGTTGTTCCAAATAGTTTATGATTTTAAATTAGAGAGATTAAATTATGTGCAGTTTAAATAAAAAAAAATATGTATATGAATTTTTAGTTAATTAATGGAAAGTGAAAATTTAAAGTAAATTAGATTAACAAAAAAAATCACAGTATTAAGAAAAAAACATTAGATTAATTAAAAAAAACTTGTATTATATATATGTGTACTATATATATAATATAATATAATTTGGTTATATGTCATTCTTATTACTATTAATTTATGTTGTATATATGTCATATGTCACCATTATATGCTAATTAATTTTTAATTAAAGAATAACAAAGTGAATAGAAGACCATTTTATCTCAAAATTTAAAATTTATGAAATTTATTATCGAGAGAAGCTATTTAATTTGGCTTAAAACATGGTTAATTACTTTAAACTAATTTTAATTAATATAAACATTAAATGCACAATAATAAAACCAATTTTAACTAGCTTAGATTACATGCATGGAGGTGATTAATTTGTTTAAGAGTTGAAATTGAGGAAATTAAAATTTAAGTATAGATTAAGTTGAAAAGAATAAAAAAAATTGGGGAATAAATATGAAATTTGCCAAGATTAAAAGTAAAACAAGATTAAAACCAAAACAAAAAAAAAAGAGGAAAAAGGGAATAAATGAAAATATGATTTAGTGGTGTATTTATATATATAATTTAGTGGTTTGGAGGTGAAATAGAGAAATTAATTATGTGATTTAGTGAAATAGCAATATTTTACTGTTCTATACAAACAAAAAATGATGAATTTTAGGAACTCATTACTCATTTGCCATGCATGCTGTATGGACCATCAGAGCCAGTGGTCATTCCTCGCTGATGTGGCAGGTCAAATGGTTGGTGAACCCATTTTTGGACGCATGCAGTTAACTAAAACTAGTACAATTAGCTTAATTCATTAGTTCCGCCGCACACCGTCCTAGGAAACGAGAACAATAAGTTTGGAAAAATGATTAAAATGTTTATTTATTTAATTAATTAATTTTTTATAAATCGCTTTTAAAAAAAATATTTATTCTTTTTTTTTACCAAAAATAATTTTTAAAACTAAAAAAAATTAAAAATATAAAAAAATATTTCCGAAAAAAACTTTTTTCAAAACTCTAACATAAAAGCGAGCCTAAGTGGTGCGGGATTTAAGTTCAGCAGAAAAAGGGCATATATAGTTAGAAAAATTCTTTTAAATTGGGGAGTAGATGTCATTTCTTCTTATATTTATAAATTTGATTTTTCTAATTATCTTTATAGGATTAAAAGTTGAATTTTAATTAAAATTTGTATATGATATTAAATTACTATACATATTTCTATTAGAGATTTATTTCTAAAAAAAACCCTAAACCCTAAATATACAATTAAATTCGGGATATTTCTTAATACGTGTTAATTACCAAAAATATTTACCATTTTATAGTATTTTTTCGTAAAATTCTGAATTTGTGGTTGTTTGAAAAAAAATTCCGAATTTATGGTCGCGCGCGCCACTTGAAATGGCGCACGACACTGTTTACGGCACTGTTCACGGTGCGCCACTTGGCGCACCCCGTCCAACAAACTTTTTTTGTTAATTTAATTTTTTTTTGACCATTTTTTTAATTTATTTATTAAATTTTGTTAATTATTTTTTAAAAAAATTACTATACAATTTATAAATTAGAATTTGATAAATTACTAATAAAAATTAAGTAAATAAATTAAATTAATAAATTATAAGTTAAAGCATTTAAAATTTAAT
>CATIWF010063054.1:0-44133 GCA_949630135.1 Balakata baccata
ATAAACTAGGGTTTAATTTGTTTCCAGTTTCTAAAACAAGAGTAAAATAAAGTTTTATAAAAGTCATTTTTATTATATAAAAAAATTCGTTCTTATGTTAGAAAATTTGTTCTTATATTGGAAAATTAGCACTCTAAATAGAAAGACTTATCGGTTTATTCCTAGCATTGTGACGAAAAGTTTTAGAACATTGCCTTCAGCGAGCACGCATAGGGTTCCTAATGGCATTAGTAAGAATTTTCACAATAGTATTTCAATTGATTAACATCCTATTTATTTTATGATTTAGAAATAGTATTTTCAATTACAGAGTCAGACAATCATACCACTCATTGGAAAATTGGTTGAAAGAAACAGTTAACCAATTAAATTGATTTGAGGTAAAAGTTTAGACTTTATCTTGCGAGGAGATAAACAAATGCTTCAAGTTATATTTATTGTCTTTCCATATATTTTTTTGCAGGAGAAGTACTACACAAGTTTGCTGAAATATGGTAAATACTTACTAAAATAAATATTAATATTTATTTAAATAATTTTTTAAATAAATTGGCAAATTAAATACAAAATGACAAAATTAACCGGTGAAAAAAAGATACCACAATAAAAGCGAGCTGCAAAAAAGAGAAGAGCATTAAAAGGATAGAAAAAAGAAAAAGACAAATGAATGTTACACAGCCTACAATGAACACAACTAGAGAGAATAGTCACATTAGTCGAAAATAAAAGGTGGAATGACTATGTAGAGCTCAATTAGAATCATGACAACAAGAAAGTAAGCCCATTGAACAAAATAAAAAAAACATTTCATTTCAGTATATGTTTAAATAGCAAAACTTACAAAAACAATATTTGATAGATGAATAATTGTATCATACTATATGCTCTCCTTTGTACAAGTTGGAAAATGTACCTTCATGCAAACATTATGGAGCTAAGAGATTTGACCATGAGTTACAATTCTTTTGTTGTCAAGATGGAAAGGTCAAACTTCTATCGGTATATATACCAGAAGAATTGTTGGAATTGTTTGTAGGAGACTCAGAAAATGTTATAGAATTACAAATAAATAGTAGGCTTTATAACAACCTATTTGTATTCACATCTTTGGGAATCAAGTTGGACAAAAATCTCGCATCAAATAGAAAATGAGTTTTTACAATTCGAGCTCAAGGACAAATATATCATGAATTGCAAGAATTGGTGCCAACAGATAGGATTCCAAGGTATTTTCATTTATATTTTTATGACATAATTCATGAAGTACAAAACAGGAAGAATGCAGTTAAAAATGTTCAATTAGAGGAATCTATTATAGCTAAATTGATGCAAATTTTGGAAAATAATTCATATGCTAAAGTGTTTTGAAAATTGAATTACTACGATTCATACAAAAACTTGAAAATATGGATTAAAAAAAGAAATAAAAGAGAAGAACACTAGTACAATGTACCAACAGAAGAAGATATAGGACATATTTGGATTGAGGGTAATAATCCAAACGCACCATTAGAAAGAGAGATTGTTGTGCAAGCGCATTTAGGATAAAGATATAGGGTTAAGTACTATTTCGGATGTTACGATCCACTGCAGTATCCACTTTTAAACCCAAGAGGAGGGAGTGGGTGGCACCAGAATATTAGAAAATATGATAATGGCACGAGAACACAAGTAGAAAATACTTCTAACATCCCAAATGTTATGTCTACAGAAGCAATGATAGCAAACGAGAGTGAAGGTATGTATTTCTTTCACAATATTTTTTTATACATTACTTGCATGTACATCTTATGAATTTGCTTGAATAGGCCATCCCGATTAAATTTTTAAAAATTTTAAAATTTAAATTCTCACTTATATATAATTCCTTTTTTCCTTTAAATAAATATTGATAATCCATTCATACTATATTTTACTTAATTATATATGTATTAAAATATTATTGTATTATTTTATTTATTAACAAGAAATACAAGATCAAAACATAAAAAATACTTTTCATACACGCCTTTATTTAGACCCTAAATATTTTTGGATTCTAAAAAATTAAATACAATTGATAAGAATTTAAAAAAATTTAGAATTTTTTAATAATAAAATTTTAATTTTAAAAACAGGCATCAAGTGAATAAATCCTGCAAAGGTCTCTTATCGTGAGTACTACTGCTATCATTTCCAAATTAGGGAAAACAAACAATCATTATTCTTGCTAGCTAGAAGATTAATGCAACAATTTGTGGTGGATATGTATATTAAGCTAGAGACAACACCACTTGACTTTTTTAGGACATAACAATCCCAAATAAGATCAGAATTATATCAAGGAATTGTAGACATCGTAAGAGCAGGAGAAACTAGAGGTGATGAAATCGGAAAAGGGAATGTGCTACCCGCATCTTATATCGGTGGTCCGAGAGATATGTGCAAACAATACCTTAATGCAATGGCTTTGGTACAAAGTTATGGAAAACCAGATTTATTCATTACAATGACATGCAATCCAGAATGGAAAGAAATAAAAGAAGAATTGCTACTAAGGTAAAAGATAGACCAGACTTGACTTCAAGAGTATTTAGAGCAATGTTACAGGATTTGAAGAACCAATTGTATATAACAAAATCTTCGGTAGAGTTCCAGCACATGTTCATGTAATCAAATTTCAAAAAAGATGATTGCCTCATGCACACATTATGCTCATTTTGAAATCGAGACATAAGATAACAAAGACTGAATAGTTTGATAAATATGTTTCTGTTGAAATTCCATATGAGAGAAGTTATCCAGAATTGCATGAGATGGTTGCAAAGCACATAATGCACGATCCATGTGGAGATGAAAATTCAAAATGCCCTTGCATTATTGATGGAAAGTGTAGATTTCACTATCTAAGACCTTAAACTTCAAAAACAATGTAGGAAAACGATGGATACCCGATTTATAAAAGACCTAAAAATAGACGAGAGTTATGATACTCTGAACCATTTAAGAAATTATCATACTTTTTACCTTAAAGAATGAATTCTTCCAAAATTATGCATAACCTTTACAACCCATGATCTTACAGATTAAAAAAACAAACAAGGTATTGGATAATAGATGGGTAGTATCTTTTAACTCATATTTGCTAACAAGATGTAATTGCCACATAAATGTTGAGGTAAAATTATAATCATTATCTTACTATTTAATCAATATTTTCTAATTTAATATTCCTTTAATCTTTTAAATTCCAATTAAAATAAATAAAATTTAAAACATTTGAAAATGCCAATTAAAAAAAGTTCTTATAACATTCTATCATATTACTTTTTGTCAGATATATTCTGGTATAAAGGCAGTAAAATATTTGTACAACACAACAAAATTGCAGTTCATATGGGTGACTTTGAAGGAGACAAACATATAGATGAAATGCAACAGTAGCAGGATGCAAGATGGGTATCTGCTACAGAAGTTATATGGAGAGTGTCTGAATTTGAAATGAATGAAATAAATCCAGCAATATGCCACCTACAATTGCATTTGCCAAACAAGCAAATGGTCATATTTTGGCCCAATTAAAAGTTGCAAAAAGTGCTATTATATGACCATGTCAAAAAGACAATGCTTACCAAATTCTTTCATACATGCTCAACGGATGAAGAAGCAAGACAACTATTATACAGAGAATTTCCAGAACATTATATATGGAACAATGATGAGTGTAGGTGGACAAAGAGGAAAAAGGGAATAATAGTCGGTTGTGTTAATGCAGCAAACCCGAAAGAAGGTGAGAGGTATTATCTGACACTCCTTTTAAGCCATGTTAGAGGGCCTAAATCTTTTGATGACTTGCTTACTGTTGACAATGTCTAATATCCTACTTTTTAAAAAATTGCAATCAGAAGGGGTTTACTTGAATATGATCATAGTGCATCAGAATGTATGAATGAAGCGATAGCATTCAAGATGCCTGGAGAACTAAGATGACTGTTCGCCAATCTATTAGTATATTATAAGCCCCCAAATGTAAAAAAAATTATGGAAAGATTATCTGGATGACATGTCCAAAGATTTTAAAAGGATGCACGAACACTCTAAAGAAATACAAGCAGCTTACACATTGAGAAGCATTGAGTCCTACTTGTAAAGCATAGGGAAGGATATAAAGTATTACGATCTACCAAAAATTCAAGATGATCAATCGGAAGAAATTACTATAAATAATAGGGAAATTATGGAAGAAATAGAAATAAAAACCCCACTAGAAGATAAAGATGCATCAAAGAAGTTAAATAGAGATTAAAAATATGCATACACAGTCATACTTGATAGGCTAAACTCCAACAAAAATGGCATTTTCTTTATTGACAGTCCAAGAGGAACAGGAAAGACATTACTATATAGAGCCATACTTGCTAATGTTAGATTAAAGGGAATGATAGCCTTAACAATTGCAAGTTGTGACGTAGCAGCTGCAATCATGCTAGGAGGCAGAACATCACATTCAAGATTCAACATACCATTGAATCCACTAGAAACTAGCCTTTGCGATATATCTAAACAGAGTGGACAGGCAGAATCATTATGCAAATCGAAACTAATAATTTGGGATAAAGCACCTATGGCCAAAAAATTTGTAATAAAAGCTATTGATCGAAGCCTCAGAGATATCATGAATAGTACACAACCATTTGGAGGAAAAATTATAATATTTAGAGGTGATTTCAAACAAGTTCTACCTGTGGCGTCAAAAGGAACAAGACAAGAGACCATGAATGCAAGCCTGGTCAAATCATATATTTGGAGTAAAATGAAAATACTGAAATTGAAAGAAAACATGAGAGTAAAACTAGATAGGAAACTCAATAATTTCATATTGAGAGTTGGTGATGGTGAAAAGCCTGCACCGCAAGATGAAAATATTGAAATACCAGAACAAATGGTCATATGCCATGATACAAGCGATGACAGTGAAAAAAATCTCATATCTACTATCTTTCCTGATTTGCTGTAGAATTATACTTCATAGGAGTACATAACAAATCATTCTATACTGGCCACAAAAAATAAATATGTTAACTCTTTGAATCATAAGATAATACAGATATTTCCTGGAGAAAGTTATCTCTACACCAGTTACGATCAAGCAATTGATGATACTAATAACAACTATCATGAGGAATTTCTAAACACTTTTCAACCAAATGGACCGCCTTTACATAAGTTGCAACTTAAAGTTAATTGCCCTATCATACTGCTGAGAAATTTAGATGCATCTAATGGCTTGTGCAATGAGATGAGGATGATATGCAAAAGATTTGAAAAAAAATGGCATACATGCTGAAATAGCACAAGGACAATATGCAGGAAAACAAATATTCTTGCCAGGATACCTTTATCTCCAGTAGAAAATGAATGATACCCATTCCATTTCAAAGAAAACCAATTTCCAATGCGTCTGTTTTTTGCAATGACCATAAATAAGGCTCAAGGTCAGACAATACATAATGTTGGAGCATACTTGCCAGAAGATATATTCTCATATAGACAATTATATGTGGTATTATCACAAGATATTTCAGCTTTCATGACAAAGGTGCTTCTGAAAGAAGAGGTCTCAGACAAAACAAAAGTCACATATACAAAAAATATAGTCTATAAAGAAGTACTCTTTCCAAAGATAAAATGACAAGTTTATATGTACTTATGTCAAATGAATTGAAATTATACATATTGAAAATATTTTTAAAACCAATATTTTAATAATATATCTATGCAATGACCAAAGCAAATGAAATAAGATGGGAAAGTGGTATGAGCTATAGAAACAAAAAGAAAGAAAAAGACAAACACATTATAATTGTAACAATTTTTAAATGATACAAAAATACAATGGAATCTCAAATAATTTCTATATATTTAAACAATTGATATCTAACCCATATTTATATTTACCTCAAGAATTAATTAGTTAATTAACATTTCAAATAAAACGAAAGAAATTAATAAAACAACAAAATTTTTTTTACATAAACCAAATAATAATTCATAACGAGTCTAACATCTAAAAAATATGTGCAATGAATGTTAATGAAAAACTAGTTATATAAAATAAAAAAAAAAGACGGCTAAGGTTTTCGGGATGAAAGGAGGAGAAGGAGGAGGTCAAAACACTAACTTGGGTAATTATACTAATTTAATCAAAATAATTAACTATACTATAATTAAACACAATAATCATATAACTGATTATGATATACTCACACCACTACTCTAAGTATTATATAATTATGTGCTTAAAGACTACCATTACTAATAATAAGCTGTGCATTATACTAATTAACCTATAATTATAAATATATAAATTGTAACTAACTAACTAACTAACTAACTAACTAACTATAGTGTAATTATACTAAATGCGATACAATTATACTAATTAAACCATAATGATTAATTATACTATATTTAGATTACAATTATAATACAGTAACACTAATTTTACATACTAATATAACTTTGTTCTCAATAAATATTTGTATAGTAAACTATTGTTATGATTATATATAGGAAAAATTATTATTTACTCTTTCTAGTTAGCCATAATACATTAGTACTTGCTTAAAGTTTGAAAAATATATGATTTGTACCGTGTAATTTGATATAATACACTAATACCTCATGAAGTTTGAAAAAGAATATAATACACTAGTAAAAAAGAATATTCTCTTTTGCTTGGATGATATTAGTCTAATAAATCAAATTTACAAGGGGTATGTGTTGGTGCAATATGTCAAAACTTTATGGGGTAAATAGTATAATTTTCAAACCTTAGGAAAATATTAGTGTATTATGTCAAACTACAAGAGAAAACGTATATTTTTCAAACTTCAGGAGGTACTAGTGTATTATGTCAAATCATAGAAGGCAAATAGTAATTCTTCCTTATATATATCATACTATATATAAAAGTGAGAATAAAAGAGAACACACAAATTTACCAAAAAACTAACCTGATTGTATTAGTTAATTGAATTAATTTTGTTATTTAATAATTTAATTTATTAATGAATAGTATTAATAATTTATTAATTAGAAGTTTAATTCTATTAGAACTAGATATGTATATTTTGAGGGCTTATGTGGTGCACATTGTGTAATTTATACCTATAGACTTAGAACCATTAGATCATTAAATTTTAATCTCAGCCATCGATAATCAATGAATGAGATTAAAAGTTGATGATCTAATAGTTCAAAACACTTGGTGTAAGTATAAATTATACCAAGTATACCACATAATTCATCGTATATTTTATATATATATATAAGATAAATAACTGAAACAACTGCATGTGAGTAATATTATTTTGGAGATGGATGCCAAGGCCATCGTTGATGACTTCCATAACAAGGCAGAAGATAGAAGCGGAGCTTGGGTGCTTAAGGAATGTCGTGCTATAGCGGCTAGGGTACCATCAAGAATCTCTCTATTAGATTTGTGAAAAGAGCAGCCAAAGAAGTGACTAATGATCTGGCTAAAGAAGCTCACAATTTTGGCTTTGATAAATGTTGGGAAGAGGTACCTAATTTCATTCAGCCTCTTCTCCTTGCTGATGTAATTGTTGTTTGAGCTAATGAAATATTTATTTATTAAAAAAAACTAATATTGAGAGGAAATAAATAAATAATTTAATAAAAAAATATTAGGAAGATAAGGTAAAAAAAATATAATGGATAAAATAATTTGTATATAGTAAATAAATTAACAAATATAATAGGTAAAACAATTAATGATAAATTATATTATGCACCTGAGTGCACAGTATTATGTTCTAAGTGAGCTCACACATGCTATATTTTTTTTTGAAATATTATTTTAATAATGATAGATTTTTAAATTTAACGGTTGTTTTTCTAAACTCTTTGTTTTCAACAGTTTTTTTCATTTGGTTTTTTTTTAATTATTTTGTTTGTTACTCTTAGTCAGCCTATTTTTCTATTTTTTGTCAAAAATTAATTATTTATTTTGTTTCTATTGTTCGATTTATTTTTTTTGTAATTCTTTATTTAATTACAAATGAATGAATATATTTCATTTGAGAATACTATTTGTGAGAGTTTGATTTGTAATAATTCAAGTAATAATCAAACATAAATGAAAAGATAAAAAAAAATTATGAAAACATATATAGTTATAAAATGTTGGAAAAATTGTGATTATGAGCCATTTTAAAAGGATAATTCGGGTGGGTCTCATAACTCGGTTTTGGAAGAAAGATCTGGATATGTATTCCTTGACATGAAAACTATGAATTAATGCATTTATATGCTCAAAATGGAGAATGTATGAATAGAAATTGAAGCTCAAAGTAAACTTATTGTTAAGGAGATATAAAGAGAAAAAGTGAAAGTGAAAGTTTGTCCCACATTACTAAAATGTGAAGTTGGACTTGTGTTTATATATTAAGATGCTTTCTTACATGGGTAAGAAAGTAGTATGAAATGCTTTCTCTCGCGTGCTAAGGCGCAGGGGGGTGCAAATCCATGGTTCGAGATAGGTCAGTGTGTGAGTGCGTAACCTGCGTACATGAATGTCGGTCCAGACCAAGTCTAATTTTTACATTTTTTTTATTTCTAAAAATTGAAGCAATACTTTCGTATTGATCCACACGGCCAGGCTTCTGCCATGCTCATGTGGATCCACACGTCCGTATCATTATGCTGCAGTGTGTGTATGGCTAATCCACACTCTCATGTGGATTGTATTCCAAATTAGTATTTTGAGCTTCTTGTCTTTTATAATTTCATTTTCTGATGTTTCAAATATTAATTTCACCATTATTTGAGAGTTACAAAGACATTATTAGCAGCCTTTAAAAGAGATTAATCACAATTAATCTTATGTCTCCTCCATCTAGTATAAATAGGAGTTTTTGGCTTGTGTTGTAAAGAAGTTTTGAAGAGTTTAGTTTAGTTCTTGTGGGCAAAGTCTATTTCTTCCTTTTTTCTCTTCTTCTCAAGTGATAGAAAGTGTGACAAATACACTCAGTTCTCTGTAAGTAGGTATTGTGTATTCAACAACTACTTGAAATCTGTTATATCTTGGGAGACAAATGTCAGTTATCCTAAGCACTGGTGGTAGGAGACGAATTTGTCTTAAGGACAATGTGTGGAACATAGGCTTCAGATTTGTTCTTCATTTCTTTTGTCTTTTTATTTGAATATTGAATTAACAATTTCTCATATTGTTGCTTTCCTAACAATCTTAAGACAAATTCATATTATTAATTCTTTATTCAGATTTATTAATTCTTGAAATTAATATTATTTGTTTGTTATTTTAGTGAAATAGAGAACACGGTATCTGCTACCAATGTCCAATATGGTTCCTAGCCATCGGCTTCTGTTGCTTGGGTTGTCTCTCCGGTTGTGCCTGTAACAGTACCTGTGAACCATGAAGAGAAACCGAAAAAATTTAATGGATTGAATTTCAAGAGGTGGTAGCAGAAAATATTGTTTTATGTGACTATCTTGAACTTTGTATGGTTCTTGGCTGAGGACGCTCCTACTCTTAAAGAAGATGAGCAAAATGTCCAAACAAAAATAGCCTATGACAATTGATATCATTTCGACTTCTTGTGTAGAAATTATGTCATGAATGGATTGCATGATTCATTATACAATGCATATAGTGAAATCAAGACTGCTAAACAGTTTTGGGAATCATTGAATCAGAAATATAAATTTGAGGATACCGGCATCAAGAAATTTATAGTGGAACGTTTCCTATACTATAAATGGTAGATTCCAAGACTGTGGTAAGTCAAATTTAAGAGTTTTAAGTTATTTTTCATGATATTCATGCTGAAAGAATGAACTTTAATGAAACATTCCAAGTGAAAAATGAACCTATATCTTTAAAGTAATGAACTTGTAGTTTAAATTAGTGAACCTGTGTTATTAAACCTAAACAAACAAAAACTAAAAACAACAAATGAACCTGCACTCTATAACAAATGAACTTCCAATCTATAACAATGAACATCTATAGTTCAACAAATGAATCTACATGAAAATTCTGATGAACCTGCAACCAATAACCAAATAAACAAACACTTACAGGAACAAATGAATATACACTCTACAAAAAATGAATCTCTAAGTTTAAACTAATGAACCTATATACACAAAATAATGAACCAATCATCTATACCTAATCAACTTAAAAAACAATACATTAAAATTATGATGAACCTCCAGTCCATAACATAAGATTCATCGAGTGTTAATTATTGCTTCATTAAGCCTTAATTATATGTTCATTAAACTTCAATGACATATTCATTACTTTTTTTTTTAAATTCAAAGTAGAAGTTCATCTAGTGTTTAATTACAGGTTCAATAAACTTGAGTGGCAAATTTATAACTTTTCCCTTAATAGTCAAATTAATCAAATTAAAATATATAAGGTATTATTAAATGTTAACTATAAGTTCATTAATTGTTAATTATATGTTCATTAATTATACATTACATGTTTAATAAAACCTCAATGACAGATTCATTAGCACTTATTGATACAATACATAAAAATTATGATGAATCTCCACTAGGTAACAAATGAACATATACATTTTAATTAATAAATCTATATGTACAAAATAATGAATATCTAATTTACAACTAAACAAATAAACACACAAAAAAGTTAAATAAAAATGAATCAAACATATAAATCAGAAAAAAAAAATACAAAATGCAGAAAATTAAAATCATAACTCTCACAAAACTAAAAATAAAAAAAATTGAAAAAACTACGAATCAAACACGCATCATCAACAAAAACAACAAAGCTAAAAATCAAAATCGCATTAAACAACATTCATAAACACAAAATAAAAAATACAAAAGAACAACAACATAACTGCACAAAATCAAACAATAACAAATACAAAATGAACACATAATCCATTATCAAACAACTAGGTATTATAATTTCAAACTAAGAATCACAAAAACTTTTACCTAAATTCGAACAAGAAACTACAATCGAGATTTCACAATCTAAATTTATTGATTCCTTTTTGGAGAAACTTAAAATACAACAATAAAATTGAGAAAAATTGTACTAAAAAATACAAAAAAAATGAGAGAGAATATAGAATAATGTAGAATAGAATAGAGTATCAGCTGAAATTGTATATTTATAATAAGTAAAACACAAAAAAGAGAGAGAGAATAGAGAATAAAGAATAATAAAGAAGAGAATGAAGAATGATGCACACAGAGAATGATGAACAGAAAATACAAAAAAAAATCATGCCAAAAAAGGAAGAATAAAATTTTAAAAAGAAAGAAGAGCAGATAATCTATATATAAAAAAAAAAGAGTAGTTAACTACTGTTAACTTTAAAAAATGCAAAACGTTACAATTTAAAAAAGACTTAATTACAAAAAAATTTCCAATATTTTGCACAACTCTAGCACCATCTTAAATTAATTACACTATAATACTTATTATTTAGAATTTTTTAACAATTATAGCATCCAACAAAAAATAATAAATTCTAATGTCTATGTGGATGTTTGAATTTTTAAAAAATAATAAATATGCTGTGTCAGTTAAGCTACAATGATGAGTCACCATACTTCTCAAATCCTAAGTATGTCCCTTCCATTGCTCACTTTTCTTCTATTTTCACCGCTTCCCTTCTCTTCCCAGATCCTAAGTCTCTCTCTTCTATTGCCTCTGCTAGAGAAGACGACGATGGTGACCTCTACGCTGCAGAGCACCGATATTTCTGATGACCTCACCTTATCCCATTGGATTATCCATAGATCATACTTAGAGCATAATGAAGGGGCTAGAGTGCATGAATCTCATAAATAGGGCTGGTAACATTTTTAGTGATGATGAAAATAAGTAGTGTGAAGAATTGGAGATTTTGGTGGATATGGACAATCAAGGCACCTTGCTTTAGATTTTCATTAAACTTATGGGCGACACGTAGTTTTTCTTCATCTCCTGAAAAAGCAAATGAAAAAGCCAAAATTGCTTTGCTTTTGGCCTTTGGCTTCAATTAGAAAAACGCCAAAACAACTTTGCTTTGGGTTCGGGAAAAGGCAATATGGAGAGAAACTAGCAAGCTAACCGTTGGCCTAACTTCCCTCTAGTTTTTGTTTCTTAAGCAACCAAAGTTGAGAGATGAAGTAGCAAATTTTTCTCTCTATTTACATGAACTCATAATTTCTAGTGGGAAAAAAAATAAGCTTAATTATAGAGAAATTATCCATGTCGGTTTGTGTTTTGATCTTAATTACATACATTTTTTTTATCTTTTTTTTTTTCAATTGAACCCTTTAACCCAAATAAAAAATGTAATCAAATTAACAATTCTCAACTTAAGCACTAAGTTCATAGCATTGTGGCTATAGAGCTGGAATAAGGTGGTGGAGAAAGATAAAAAGAGGATGAAATTTGCTAAGGATAACTGATAATTAAGAGTAGTATAGTTGAAATTAGATTTTTCATTTGCATTTAGATTATAGGTTTTTTTGTATTCTTCTTTAGCTTGAAGGAAGATGTTGATTTTTTTTTTCTTTGTAAAAGTTTTTTAAAGTTTATGGTTTTTGTTGTAGTATTTTCTACGGTTGATATTTTTGTTGTTAGATTTTTAATTTAACTTTTAGTATGATTTGCTGACTCGAAATTTGTTATTATTTCTCATACTTTCCCGTGTTTATGTAAGCAATATTTACCAAATATTTTTTGCCAGATCCTATAATTGTTAAAAAATTACAAACGATAAGTATTATAATGTAACTATTCTAATGTGCTAGAGTTGTGCACAGTAGAAAAGGTCAAGAATTTTTTGGTAACTAAGGCTTCACAAAAATGCGATTAACTCATGTGAATGATACACACATGTGAATGGACCTTTGATCTATACGGCAATATGAACATGAATCCATAATATAATTTGCCAAAAAAAAGCAGAGAGAACTGGGCCATAAAGCTCAAAAGGTAGGATTTACCCGTATCAGTACATAGGCTTACAGGCCGTTTCTGAGGTAAAAAAAGCCCAAATACTTATTGAAAGGCAGTGCTGTTTGATGATTTGCCTGACCTGAGCTGAATGTGAATTCTGAATCCCTATATTATTTCTAATCTGTGTTATCATCCTAATTTTTGTGGAGAGTTGATAAGCTAGAGAGTTGGTTGTAGAGGAGAGGGTCATTAATTTGTTTCCTTACAAAGTCTTGGGCGGCTCCTATATAGCAATGGCAGGAAGGGAAGTCCGCGAGTACACCAATCTTACGGATCCAAAAGGTGATTTATTTATGCTTCTTTCATTTTTATTTTGTTTTGATTTAAGTTGATGAACAACAATAACAATTTGTAATGAATTCGCAGATAAGAAATGGGGAAAAGGAAGGGATAAAATTGACGATGAAGACATCACTTTTCAGCGCATGGTTGCCAAGGTTAGCGCGTCGCCTCTCCTTATCTCTTTCTTTCCTTTTTTTTTTTATTCAGTGTTACTGGACCCAAGTGCTTAACTTGATAGCTAGATTTCTATCAATCCTTTGTTTTAGGACATTGCCGCTGGCCAAGAGAACACCTGTATTTTATAATTACTGGGCAGCTGTATTTTTCTTTTTATAGTTTCTGACTTAGAAGCTTTCCTGCTAGTTGAGAGTCTGAACTGACTTTATTGAAATGAAGTTTTACGAGATTGAGAAGGATTTATGGGGTTTAGGCAGATGGAGAAACAGGGTAATCAACTAGCTTTTAATAAGTTATCAGGATATAGTTTCCATTGTTCCCCATTTTGAAATATTGCATGAGATCTTAGATTAATGAAGAATGTGAATAAGTGTGCCCTTAGTGAACACACATATGTGCTTATCAGAACTCTGATTGCTGGTAAAGAAAATTGAAGAGATCTTTTTTGGGGTCAGTGAGTGGGATAGGACACCTGGATGAAGTTCCACTAATGTCGTAGTTGCCAGATTGTCATGAAGCCTGTTATTCTTTGATACATGATTTACAATGTTAGAGTGAATTGGAAAATTTTATTGTTTATTTTATCTAGTAAGTTTTAGTAAGTGTAGACAAGGACATTGGAGCTGCTTTGAAAATTGTTTAATGCAGTTTCAACTATAGGTATCAAGTTGATGAAATCTTAGTTCTGAAACTTGAAGATTTCAGTAGGTAATGTGTATAATTTTCAATTTGATAATTAATTTCTTAAGCAAGTATTCTCACAATTCATACTAAAAGTTTTTCTCATTGTAGTCTTTGTGATTTGATGGCGATAAGCTAGAAGAGGTCAAATTATTGCAAAAAAATAACAGCTGCCATCTTGGCTGAAAGAATATGGTTTCATTTTCAACTGACAATGAATAACTAGATTATCTTACTTGGATCTTTATTCTGCTTCCTCTCTTACTAGCGAGCTTTATCAGGATTTTTTCATTCTTCAGAACTAGAGTATTAAAGACTCACGTTAATTACATTTGCATCATTTGTTAATTGCACAACCTGCAATTGAAATTGGAAATTATTCATAGGCTTATAAATTGCATTTTAGTTTTTATGAAGAAATAAAAGAAATAACTCCTTCGAAAATAAAAGTGATGTGAATAAGTATGATATATGCATAACATGATTAGCATCATGATAAATAAACTCACTTCTCTTTCCATACTGATTCCATGATTAAAAACATATTATTCCAGGTAACTACTAGTTGGATAATTCGCTCTCTAAAGCTCGTAAACCTTGAGAATGAAAGTCAGAATAAGGAGGTTGAAGTAGGGTTAGTCAGAGTAGTGAAAGGAGAAACCCTTTGTAAGAAAGATGACAATCCTAGGGTGAAGAGGAAAAAGAGAGAGAGAGAGAGAGTTAGGGGGGGTGGGCGGCGGGGGTGGTATTTCAAAAAAAGGGAAAGGGATCTCACAAGGCTTCTTAACATACTTGTATTTGTATATGGGGAGAATATTTTATTCTGTTCAACATTGTTATACTTGTAAGAAAATTTCTTTGTATTTAACAAATAAGAGGCAATAAGCTCCAGATTAAGAAAATTCCTAATAAATCAGAAGTAGACTTCGAAGAAAAATTCCTAATAATCACTAATTACAAGGAAATATTGTTCAATTATGAAAAGCTTTTCCTATTTTCATTTTTAGATTTCCTTTACTTTTTCTAAATTTCTCTATTTTGTTATTTTCCAAATGGAGAATCCAAATGTTAGAAAACATGTCCGCATCCATTTTTGTCCTCTCCAAATGTTAGAAAATTTGTCTGCATTTATTTTTCGTTCTGTTCGTAGTGTCTTTTCTTAAAGTGTGTGTGCTATATATGTGCAATTAGATTAAAATAAAATTCATTTGTATGTGATTATCCCATGGAAAATAATCACTAGTATGTTGTGAATGAATCTTGTTTTAGGCACACTAATAAAGGGGGTCTCAAAACCATTCTTCATTTTGAATTAATAGCTTTGTATGTATGTAGAGTTACTCATATAGAAATAATGAAAGAAAAACCAAAAAATTGCTCTTGATGGGACTTAAACCTACCAGGTAAAGCGCAGGTTTTTTACTCTCATGGAAAACATGTTTTCTGATCAGAAATAAGCTGTTTTTTAAGCAAAGGACTAAGTGAAAAATGTGTTAAACCAGTTCTCCAAATCTAAGCACAAAAATGAAAATGCAGGGCCTTTTTTCTTTAACTGAAAAACTAAAAATTGGTGTTCATTTTTTAATGTCTGCTCTGCTTCTTGAAGCTGATTTTGCAGTTTTCATTATATATTTTATACAAGATTTGGACACCACCAATCACTTTCTGGCAGTTTCTATTAGGGAAAAAGAATTTTTTGTTTGAGTTAAAAAGAAAAAATTTAACCTCAAAAAGAAAAAATTGAAATTGCTGATTGTTGATGGTGTTATTACGAACTGAGTCTTTTCTAAGTTGCATTTTCTAGATTAATTAGTTGTTATAGGAACATAAAGGAGAGAGTCTTGAATTAGGATTTGTAGGTAAGGATGGGGAAATGATTAGCATAGTTGACTGTTTACGATAAATTTAGAATAATATTCCATAGACCATGATTTATGGTTACCTGAATCACATTTCATGTTTGTTAATATTTGGAAATTTAGAAATGAAAATTGAAATGCTTTAAGAAGATAAGATTTGTTTCCTTTTTAACCAAACAAACACCTGCACATGCACACACACACACTCACTCAGAAATATATCTTTTCTAGGGAATCTTCAATAAGAAGCAAAATGGTTAGGAACAAACTGGAATGGCATCTGGAGATGCAGACCGTATGCTGAAGTATCCTAATCTGACATGCCCCAGATTATGATATTATTGGGGTGTGGCAAATTATAGTCTTGTTTTGAATGTCACTTGCATGTTTGTGCGCTTTATCAATTGCTAGATTTCATCTTTGATATTGTTGTTAGTTATGTTTTGAAGTCAAATATAGTAACCTACCATTTCTTAATGGTTGCTGCATTTATTTTGTTAAAATCAATTCTTTCAAGTTTTCTGATAACATGCCCTGACAGGGATCTTGGCTTCTCCTATGGGGTGGTTGATGCGAGCAGATGCAAGAGGTTGCTGGAGAACGTGGAGGCTATCTTCATGGGCGAGGGGGTACTGCCTACGTTCTCCGTTTTTAAATATAATGGTGATTCACATGTTTTCCATAACTTTTTACTATCAGTAGTTTCTTGAGTTTTGTTTATGCAGCCTTGGACAGTGATGACTTGCTTTATCTCAAAGAGCAGATGGAAGCTGAGGAGGATGCAGAACGCCTCCTTCGGCGCACAGAGAAACGAGCATTTGCTGCATTTAAAATATCCCTTCTTGTTTTCTTACAAAGAAATTTCTTTTAGCAAACATCATGCTGGTTTTGGTTGATGCTATTCTTGAAACTTTTCAAATAGTGTTTCTGTATATCAGGGAATCTGCTACATTTTTAGTTTGGGGAATTCTTGATGTTAATGTTTCTTGATCTTAGTTTCTTTATCAGTTAATGTTAGCATTTGTTCCTTTTTGATGATATTGATATTAGTTTTATGAGGGAATTCCTAAAGTTCTAGGAATTGTTTCTACTTTGTGACAGTTGAACTAATATATCTTGCTTTCATTGAGAAACTTCTGAATACCTGAATGTGGTTCATTTATGAAATCATATTAGTTTTTGCATACTGAAAGAAACTATATCATCTTTTATAGAAAAAGATATGCGTGTTGGCTTGTTTTATGCTGGGGCAAATGACTATTAGCCTTATTGTATTTGTGTCCTTGACAAATGAGCACAAAGCTGCGAGTTTAGCAGATTCTTCACCTGCATCAGTTCCCTTGCCACTCCGTGTGGAGCCCAAGCCGAAAAGTGGGATTAGGTAATTTCCATTCCCAAATTTAACATGTTCTGGTTCCTGTATTCTGTGATCTGATCTTGTAAAATTGTATGAATTAATTTAGACAGCAGGATCTACTGAAGAAGGTGGTAGAAGTTAAGCCTAAGAGAGCAAGAGTCTCAAACCATTCTGATGCAAGTCATTCCACTCCTACATCAAGTGATCATTCATCAGCAAATGCTGAATCTATGGCTGAGCAAGGGAAGAAAGAGAGTGTGGTATCAAAACTTGGGAAGGCAGGTGAGATTAATGAGGAGAAAGCAGATAATACTGAGACTGGGCAGGTAAATCATGTTAAAAGCCTGCTAGGGTTAGCATATGCAAGTTCTGAAGATGATGAAGACTGAGTGATCAACCTTGTAGGGGAGGCCAATAGAAACTGCTTTTGAATTGATAAATTGTCTGACCAACTTCTATGTGATTTCTATGTTTGTAGAAACTAATATGACATAATGCCGATGGAGAAAATTGATAACTTTGTCTAGTTATTTGATGTTTGTTCAAAGTTGCTTTGTTTTATAATCCAATTTTTTTTTCAAAATTCTTAATATTACTGTTGACGTTTTCTTTGAGCCATTTATATTCTGAATTGATACATATATACAATTTTTTTTAATGTTGAAAACTCTATATTTAATTATGTTAGAAGTTATATATTTAATTTTGGAAATTATTGATTATGAGAGTGAATGCTTTATTTGATTACTTTAGATTATTAATCAAGTTAAATGACTTTTTCTTTTCTTAGAAAGAAGTAAATGACTTAATATACAAAATTTATTTAATATTATTAGTTGGCCAAAAAATGAAAATGATTAATATTATTCATTTTATTTTGAAGAAATATAACATTTGAGTCTAATTTTTGTTATGTTTGATATTGATGTTCCCAATATTTATTGTTAATCATATGCTAGTGTACCGATTTCGTTCATGAGTGTTTAAAATAAATTAATTTTAGATTTATTCTATTAAATTAATTAAATATAAATGATTGTCATTATTAATTCACCCAGCTAAATTCAACTTAGAAAATCAGTTGAAATTTTATAACTTTCGTGCTATGTTTGGAATTTATTTAAATATTTTCAATTTATACTAAATGTTTTTTTCCAAATTCTAAAGGTGCTTTATACTTGAAGGTTTCTTCTCAACAATCATAGAGATGGATGCTAAATTAGTGGTTGATACTGTTAATTATCCTAAGTTTGATTGCATTGAGTTTGGCTCTATTATTTCTTATTGCTGTGTTTGGATTGAATCTTGTGATAATTTTTTTATTCTCACTTTTGTCAAAAGAGAGGTGGATAAAAATGGCTTCTGTTCTTGCAATAGCTGCTTGTTCTCATGCTTTTTCTTCTGTTTGGAGGAGTCGTTTTCTTGAGGATTTCCTTTTTCATGGTGTAAGAGTTTCTTGATTAGTAAAGTTTTAATTTAAAAAAAAATTTGTTTCATGCTCAAAACTCCAATTTGAAATTTTTGATTAAAGAAAAAGACACTCTTGTTACACATCTCACTTCTCGGGAGTAACTTATATTTAGTTATTAATTTACGCCGCTAAATTATTTGGATATTTGCAATTTATTTTATTATTATAATTTATCTTCTTATAGTAAACTTTATTGTGAATGATAAACAAAAAAGCTATAAATGAATTAAGTCGCTTGCAAGTTATTCAAATTTCGGTTTGAAAAAAATTTGTTTGAGATTGTTTGTTAATCTTAACAAATCGGGTTCGAGCTCAAGTCTTAACTCAAAAATCTTTTAGTTCAAGGTTAATATTGTTTGATTCGTTATCTCGTGAATATATTCAATTAAAAACTTATGAACGTATTCATTTAAAAGTTCGTAAATGTATTCGTTTAATAAGTTTGTATATATTATATTTTGTTATCGAACCCGAGTATTTGTTATTATTAGTTATAACCGAATTCGAACTTTTATCATTATTAGTTTAACAAGCTGAACTCGAGTTTAGCTGGTTAAGTGTAATAAATGAGCTACTTGCTAGCAGAACTCGAGTCTCTTATAAGCTTAATGCTTTGAAATAAATCGAGTTTGAGTCTATTACAAATTTAAATGAAATGAGCTCAAGTTCATCAAAATTCGAATTGGTTCTATTTGATTATAAATAACTTAAAATTAATATTTTATGATAAATAGTTTTTTGAACAAATTTTTAAATGGAAAAATTACTATTAACTGAGGTTTAATATATTATGCTATCTCATTTTTTTTATCATATTTTATTAATACATTATTATATTAAATTTTATATTAGAAAGACGTTAAATTATAATAAAATAATAAAAAGAAAATTACTATTTATCTTGTACTAAAAGAATATAATTACTATTTATCTCATAACGTTTGATCCTTGTACTAGTATTTTCATGCAAGTTTGATCTATTGTGTTAGTGCTCTCTTGTAAATTTGATCTATTATATTAATATCTCTTCAAAATTTGACGTATTATACTAGTAACTCTGCAGAAATTTTTTTTTTACTTAGCGGTAAATCAAATTGTGACCCAATTGGATGCCCAGTTTAAAGTTCCTTTTGGTTTTTAAAACATTTGATAATAGATGAGAATTGAATTATGCTCACGAATTATATTATTTGAAATGAGACACCCCTTTGATTATGACTTAATATAAATACGTTTTCGAAATTTAAACTCAGTACTAATTAGCCATTGAATTATATTTTATAGAGCGAGTAATTTTTTACTAGACTAAGTTAGTTTACAATTATAATTTAAAGAATCTAATATACAAGTGGACTAATTACACCCAATTTAAAATTTAAAAATATATTTATATTGAGTTAAAATTAAGATATGACTTACTTTATAGAATATAGTTTATAGAATAATTTACACATTTATCCCATTATTATTAAATTAATAAATATGTGAACTTATATTTTATTATTTTATTTGTTAAAAAGACATTAATTTACAGTCTTATCTCTAACGCTTTCTAATGTCGTTGTACATTTTCTTTTCAGTCTTCACATATCAATGATAACTTTTGCATTTGATAAATTAATTAATTAATATTCAAAAAGTTTGGTCAAATCGTTGTCACGTTTTTGGGCAGTGTGTAAGCACATGTAATTCCTCAATTTCTGCTTCCTTTTCTTTTATTAGTAGTATTGTGGCAATTCCACGGACATTATCACCAAATCTTTTTCTTTCATTTCACCCAAAAAAAAAACAAATCTTTTTCTTTCAAAAATCATTATACAAGAAGATGAGCATAGTTTATTTCACTTATGAAATAAATTCAACAATAATGATCTTAACTTTATTATTATTCTGCATAGTTTTTGTTGTCAAATTCATTTGCAGTAACAACAAATGCAATCCTAAAGGAAAATACAGATTACCACCTGGAAGAAGAGGTTGGCCATTAATTGGTGATAGCTTCAACTGGTATAAAGCTGTGGCCAGTTCTTATCCACCTCAGTTTGTTCATCAACAGGCAAATAGGTAAAAGAATAATAACAAAAAACAAAAGCCCAAAAAAATTTTATCATAGACAACATATATATTAATAAATATATATATATATATATATTTTTTTTTTGGGTGAGCAGGTTTGGTAAGGTCTTCTCTTGCAGCTTATTTGGAAAATGGGCAGTTGTGTCAACAGAGCCAAGTTTCAACAGATTTATAATGCAGAATGAAGGGAAATTGTTCAAATCAAGCTACCCAAAATCATTTAGAGATTTGGTTGGTAAACATGGAGTAATTACAGTTCAAGGAGATCAACAGAGGAAACTCCATGGAATTGCTTGTAATATTATGCGTCTAGATAAGCTCAAATATCATTTTCTTGAGGATATTCAATCAGTTATTCTTCAAACTTTGAATAACTTTAACAGCAATCAAGTCATTCTACTCCAAGATGTTTGCAGGAAGGCAAGTTCTTAATTTTCTTTTTAATTCTTTTTTCTGATTTCTAAATTATTTGTTCATAATTAATGGGTTAATTTGCAGGTGGCAATCAATCTAATGGTTAATCAACTATTAGGAGTATCAACAGATTCAGAAGTTAATGAGATGGCTGAATTGTTCTCTAAGTTTGTTGATGGATGTTTATCTATTCCTATTAATTTGCCTGGCTTCACTTATTACACTGCCATGAAGGTAATATTGTTTATACATAATTATTTTATATCAGTTTTCTATTTTCATAATTTCTCTATGAGATAAAGTTTTGCATAAACTAATAACATGACTTTATCTCATTGGTTTGGTTTATATAGGCCGATCCACATGCAAGAATTTCTCCTCTGCGAGTGACTTTAAGTATCCATTATTTCTTTCATTGTTTAAAATTATTTCTTTCATTTTGATAGGCAAGAAAGAAAATTATAAAGAAGATTAAGAAAACAATAGAGAAATATAGAGGAAATGAAAGTAAAGGAAATGGTGTTCTTGGAAGAATATTGAAGGACGAAAGTCTAGATGAAGAAGCAGTTACAGATTTCATTATTAATCTTCTTTTTGCTGGAAATGAAACTACTTCTAAAACTATGCTTCTTTCTGTTTATTTCCTCACTCACTCTCCCACTGCAATGCAACAATTACTGGTACCCTTTTCTAAAATTTTCTCTTTTTTCTTAATTTATTTAGACAAACTTTTAATATATTTTTATATATAAACCTGTATTTTTTTTCTAACAATTATTATGACAATTGAAACAGGATGAACATGATAAATTAAGAAGGAACTCAAATGAATTACTTACTTGGCAAGATTATAAAGCAATGTCCTTCACTCAATGTGTAAGTTATACTTCTTATATATATATATATATATATATATATATATGACAAGTCTTTATTTAAAGGCAGCTAGGGTAAAGTACTACATAAACCTTATTATCCGCATACTCACTCAGATAATGAATAATAATTTTAAAAGTTAATCAATATGATTGAAAGCTTCCTATTTTCATAGAAAGTATTTAATGACCAAACTACAAACAAAATAGACAACTTTAACCATTTGCAAGGTTGGGGCAAGTATTTAATTCTTTTTCATTATTTCTTTTATTATTTACGCTCTCACGCTTATTTTAAGATTACTAACTTAAGTATTAGAGTCTCTTATGCTTGCAAGCGGGGTTAGATTTCTTATCTCTTAGAGATTATCATACACTCTATTGTGGCAAATCCTTCTAAAAGTTTCAGTTTTATTCAATTAGTGTTTTCATTGAGAGCCTGTGGCAAACATCGGGAAAGAAAAACAAACACCTCTTAGCTTTAGAATTCCACCCTTCAACAGAGGAGATCCAACCTTTAGAGCTACAAGAATCAAATTAAAAGGACTCATGAGAACCCTAGGAACTCTTATGACCTTTGAGGAACTTCAAAATGGCAAGGAAAAGACTCAATGAGTGAATTCAAGAGGCACAGAAGACACTTCACGTTTTAAGAATAGATGATCACTGTTGAAAGAAGCCAATCCCACATCAGTTAAAAAGCAAAAAGTGGGGCAATTTATAAGCAAATGAGGCAAATAATTAAAATTGGCTCAAGCCAATTTGGAAATGAGTCTTCTAATGCATGTCTACTTGCTAATTTGGTCTTCAGCTCTCCAATTCAAGTTCGACTGGGCCCTTCATGTTCCAATAAATGGTATCAGAGTTTAGATGACCTAATATCCCATAAAGAACTAGAAAGTCTGAAGACCAGAAGATCCAACATGAAGAGGCCAAATTTGGTCTTTATCTCTCCAATTCAAGTTGGACTGGGCCCTTCATGTTCTAATAAATAGTATCAGAGTTTAAATGACCTAATAGCCCATAAAGAACTAGAAAGTCTGACAAGACCAGATCCAACATAAAGAGTTCATATCGTAGCAAAAGATTAGCAACCCAAGACTTGAAGCCAAAGAAAAAAGTCTTTTTGAGGAAGAACCAGACAAAAAAATATCAAAGATCATACGCCCAAGATTTGAAACCCAAGAAGAAAGCTCAATGAGGAAGACTCTAGTAGACAAACTAAAACAAGATTTGAAGCCCAAGAAGAAGGCTCGGTGAGGAAGATTCTAGTAGACAAACTAGACCTGTGCCCTCTAAGAGACTTGAGGTCTCTGAAACTCAAAAGGAAGCACAAGTTTAGGCAAAAATGAAAAATGAAAGGCAAGTCACAACTAGACTAGGCCAATTGAACTTAAGGGTGGCAAAAGACCAACAATCCAAGACTTAAAGCTCAAGAAATAAGGTTTTCTAAGGAAGAACCAGGCAAAAAAATATCAAAGATCATTCACCCAAGATTTAAAGCCCAAAAAGAAGGCTCAGTGAGGAAGATTCTAGTGGACAAACTAGTTCTATGGCCTCTGAGAGACTTGAGGTCTCTAAAACTCAAAAGGGAACACAAGTCCAGGCAAAAATAAAAAATGAAAGGCAAATCACAACTAAGCCAGGCTAGTTAGACTTGAGGGGGAGTGTTGAAAGAAACCAATCCCACATCAGTTAAAAAGCAAAAAGTGGGGCAACTAAGCAAGTGAGGCAAATAAGCCATATTGGAAATGAGTCCTCTAATGCATGCCTACTTATGAATTTGGTCATCACTCCTCTAATTCAAGTCGGACCGAACTTGTCATGCTCTAACAATCACCTATAAGGTGGTCTCCTCAACGAACCTAAGATGATTGCAGATCTCACACTACTTCAAATAGGAGATCATATCCATGAGATTAAAATTCTCCCAATAAAAGCCTTTATAGCCATTATGAAGGAAGCAATTGAAAAAGGTGGATTGACTCGAGCCACAAGATGATATCTAGGATGATGCTTTAGCAACGAAAAAGTTAACAATATCGAGTATAATCTCTAGGAATCTATTTGAATTCATATCAAGATATTAAAGGAGACCATTTCAATATTTGCCTGGACATAGGAAGTAATTATAAGGCTTAGTCCAGATGTGACTCTCCATAAGCTGAATGTTCACCTTCAGGCCATGCTCATGAAACAAAAAAGGAGGCATAGGAAAAAGATAATTGAGGAAGAAATCAATAAGCTTTTATCAATAAATGCCATTAGAAAAGTTTTTTACCCGGCTAATGTGCTATTACTCATGAAGAAAATGAGAAACTTTGCATGTATATAAAGTTCACCGATCTAAACTAAACTTATCTTAAGGACAACCATTCATTATCAAACATCAATCCTTTGGTTGATTCTACCTTAGGCCACGAAGTGTATGCATTCATGGATGCTTCATTTAGATACCAACACATCTCAATGTATGAGCCAAATCAGAAGAAAATAAGCTTTATCATCAACAAAGGAACATACTGCTATAAGGTAACGTCATTCAGCCTAAAAAATGTTGGAGCCATATACCATAGGTTGGCGAATAGTATGTTTTTTTTAAAGACCTAATTGAGAGATTGATGGAGGTTTATGTTGATGATATGATTATGAAATATATTAATGCAAAAAAAAAAAAAACAATACAAAGGATCTCTAGAAGTATTCAAAATTTTGATCAAGTTTAACACGAAGCTAGATCCTGAAAAAGTGCATCTTTAGAGTTAATGATAGGGAAGTTTTTAGGATTTGTGGTATCTTAGAAGGTGATTTAAGCCACTCATGATAAGATTTAAGCAATCATGGATATGCACCTGCCTAGAAGTATCAACGAGTTCAAAAAGCTGAATGAGAGATTGATTATTTTAGGAAGATTATTCTCTAGCTTAGCATGTAAATGCCTTTCATTCTTCAAAGCAATTAGAAAGCCAAGCTTTTTTAAATAATAGATGAATGCCAGATTGCATTCAAAGACATTAACAATTCCTTTGCTAGTTGCCATTGTTAAGTAGATATTACTAGAAGAAGTTTGTTGTATTTTTCGATGTTGGGAAGACTGTGGTGTTAGTATTAGTTAGAGAAGAACAAGATGAACAAAAGCTAATCTACTATACAAATTAGATCCTAAGAGGATTTAATATATGAAGACCATCAACTGAATAGTTAAGCCTTGGCTTTGGTAACACCAATGGAAAAGTCGAACTAATAATTCTAAAGCCATACTATTATAGTTAGAGCATATCAACCAATCAAAAAGATCCTCCAAAAACCCAATTTGACTAGAAAGCTAGTAAATACATAGTTAGATTCCAATTTTACGACATCAAATTTGAACCAAGAATAGCAATAAAAGGCTCAAGTACTTGTAGATTTTGTGGCATAATATAGTGGGTAAGAGAAGAAAATGAAAGTAAAGCTACTAAAATGTTGGAAACTTTATGTCGATGGCACTTCAAACTTCAAAAATTGGGAATAGGAATATTCATCAAAGTCCCATAAGGGATTTTGCTTTTAGATCAATTTAGCATATCCAATAATGCAACAACATACAAAGCACAAATTGTTAGATTAAAGCTAATCAAAGAGACATGGATTTCAGCCGCACAATGACTTTAATTAATTTCAATAGCCACTTGGAAGACAAAATATTTGTCATAATTAAAATAAACTCCATTAAGGACATTTGTGCCATATAAAGATTTGAAACAAAAGCATAAATATGATAATTAAAATCGATCAGTCTAGAAGGTCAAATATGATCATTAAACCTCACTCTCTTGAGAGATTGGATATCTCTTATGCCTAAAAAGATTGTAACAAGAGAAAGAAGTATGGAGAATATATTCTGATAATATTTCAAGCATAAGTTACAAATATGTATACATGTACAAGCATTATGATTAAGAAAACTAACTACTAATTAGCCTAGAAGTGAGCCTTGATTTAAGCCAAGTATATATGACAAGTTAACTACTACTGCTATTTGTTCTAATTATAGCAATTTACATTCTGTAACGCTCCCTCTCAAGCTGGAACACATATATTAATCATGTTTAGCTTGTTACAAGGATACTCAACTTGAACCCTATTAATAAGCTTTGTAAAGATATCTTCCAGTTTTTCTCACGTATCAACAAATAAAGTTACAATAAATCTCAATATTTTTTATTCGTTCATGAAATATTGGATTAGATGTGATATAAAGAGCAACTTGATATAGCTTAATTGGTGCCAAAGTCTTAAAACCTAGCTACTTCATTCAGAAATTGATATATCCATATAATTTCACATATAAATTATGTCATGACTTGATATTCTAATTCTACACTTGAATGTGAGACATCAATCTATTTCTTGCTTTTCTATGAAATCAAATTCCTGCCTACAAAAATACTCAATCCTAGTATGACCATGATTGTATACAAAATGCCTCTCCCAGATACTCCTTTTAAATAACGCAATATATGTTCTAATTCTACTTAGTGATAAATAGTTGGAGAAGACATGTACTAACTCACAACACTAATTGAGTATGCAATATCTAGAAAAGTCATAGTAAGATATTTGAGTTTTCCAACCAATCTTCTATATCTCTTAGGATCCTCAAACAATTCTTCTTCTTTTGTAAGTTGCAAAGTAGGAACCATTGGGGTGTTATACGATTTAGCTCATAATTTTCTTGTCTCAAACAATAGATCAAACACACACACACACACACATATATATATATATTTTTTTTTTTTTTGAAATAAGTCCCTTTTTGCTTCTATTTACTTCAACACCCAAGAAGTATGTTAACATCCCGAAATATTTAGTAAGGAACGGCTATGGAAAAATGATTTAAGAGATGAGATACATGTAGTGTCATTATTAGTAATGACAATATCATCCACATATACTACTAGTAAAATAATGCCATTTGTAGACTTTTTGTAGAACACTGAGTGGTCAAACTAACGTTTTCTCATTCCGTAATTCTCAATAGCTTGGCTAAATTTTTCAAACCATGCACATGGATTTTTTTTTAGTCCATACAATGATTTAAGAAGATGACAAACCTTCCCATACTCTCCTTAAGCAACAACGCCAGGCAGTTGCTCCCTATAAACCTCAATTTGAAGATCACCATGGAGAAAGATATTTTTTATATCCAATTGATGCAATGATAGTCACATGTAGTAGCTATAAAGATAAATAATTTGATAGATGTAAGATTCCTTTAGCAACCAAGCGAACTTTCAAGCTTGCAACTGATCCATCAGGATAAACTTTTAATATAAACACTCATTTACAACTAGTTTCTTTCTTTCAAGCAGGTAAATTCATCAAAGTCTAAGTATTATTATCTTTTAAGATATTCATTTTCCCTATCATAGCCTAACGCTAACGTCAATCAGACAATGCCTCATGAATATTTTGAAGAATATATATTGAATCTAAAAAGGCAATAAAAGAACAAGATGATGGTGATAAGTGATTATAAGACATAAAATAAGAAACATGATAAGTAAACCGATGTTTACCTTTCTAAAGAGCAATAGGAAGGTGATTTAGATTGATAGACGGAGGGATTGGATGTGACGATAAAGAATGCAAGTGGCACAAGACATGGTTCTGAGGGAGAAGTGCGCCGGGAATAGACTTGTACTACAAGAGGCTTGGGCCGAGTAGGGACAAACTCAACAGGATTGAAAACTGAAGATGTAACACTATAGATTAACAAAGCATCATCCTCCCCCTGACTTGTGTAAGATGTAGATGAAGAAAACAGAGTATCATCTAAGAAGGTGATATTAGCTGAAACAAGATACTTATTAAAAGTAGAACAATTGCACATACAAGTAAGTTCACTAGCATAAATTAAATTGAAAGAAAATTGAGATAAACTAAGAATAGATGACAAAGGAATAGCTTGATGCTAACATCAATCAGACAATGCCTCATGAATAGTTTGAAGAATAGAAATTGAATCTAAAAAGGCAATAAAAGAACAAGATGATGGTGATAAATATTATAAGACATAAAATAAGAAACATGATAAGTAAACCCATGTTTACCTTTTTGAAGAGCAATAGGAAGCTCATTCAGATTAATAGATAGAGGGATTGGATGTAACGATGAAGAATGCAGGTGGCACAAGACATGGTTCTGAGGGAGAATTGCACCAAGAATATACTTGTATTGCAAGAGGCTTGGCTGACTAGGGACAAACTCAATAGGATTGAAAGCTGAAGATGTAACACTATAGATTAACAAATCATCATTCTCCTCCTGACTTGTGTAAGATGTAGATAAAGAAAGCGAAGTATCATCTAAGAAGGTGACATTAACTAAAACAAGATACTTAATAAAAGTAGAACAATTACACATACAAGTAAGTTCACTAGCATAAATTAAATTGAAAGAAAATTGAGATAAACTAAGAATAGATGACAAAGGAAGTGATGTAGTAGGAATAATTGTGCCAGACCAAAGGATAGATGATAAGGATCCATTTGCTAAAGTAATATTAGAGATAGATGTATGTTTTTGAAAGGTAGAATGCATACTGGAAGTACTTGTCATATGGTCTGTGACACCATAATTAGGACCCATTTAGAAGAGGAAGATACAAGACATTTATTGGATTTACTTGATTTGACAATGGTAGTAACAAGTGTAGGATGAGATTTCAAAAATTCTTAGTACTTAGCTCATTCATAAGTAAATATTCTAACAAACTTCTTTTCCATGTTATGTCCAAATAATTAAACATACCACTTAGAATTAAATTAAATACTGAAATAATGGAATAAAAACCCATAACACAAAAGGTCTTATACCACACTAATTATACAAAAGGCCTTACATCACATCAATTACACAAAAGGCATCACATCATATCGATGCTGAGTCAAACAAGACCGACCAACAGCAAATGTAACACCTAAACAGCAAAACAGTAACAACCAATATCGAAATATTCACTGCATAAAGGAGACAAAAGAAAGACTTTCCTAGTGGGCAAACAAACACCATTAGAGCAACACCAAGGCCTAGGTTACCATAAAAAAGAAACTGGAGAAGAATGCACCATGTGGACAACACGTTTACTCCCCCTCATTGTGTCCAAAATGACACTGTTTGAATAATTAAAATTTTTAATTACAATAATTCAATAACGACATTGTTTAGAGTATCAAATTAAAAAAATGTAAAACATCATCGTTTCCCATATAGAATTCAAAAAAAGTTAAAAATTCAGAAACTCATATTGATCTAAGGAGATCTAATCAAACGTCATTATGTTCTTCATCTTTCTCCTCTTCCTTGACCTTTTCTTCCTCTTCAACGACTTGTTCGGATTCATCAGCATCTTGTCTTTTTTTCCTTCTTTATCAGATAACTAAAGCCATTTCCAATTCTACTCTAGTTGTCGTTACTTTTGTGGTTCCAATTGAACCCCATCAAATTGAAGTCCCAAACACATTAACTAAATGCTGAAATTCCCATCAAATGTGGAACACAATTCAACAAACCAATTGAACCCATTGCAAATCCTTTAACGTTACTAACAAAACTGAGCTTTACCCACTAAATCAATCACTAAATCAAAATTGAAAGCTACTCATGCTAAAGAAAAAAATAGAGCTACAATAATGGTGAAAAAGAATTTAAATTCAATAAAACCCAGTACCAATTATGTGTTATTTAGATAAATTTGAAGTGGAATGTACATAAACATATCGAGAAAAGAGAGAGGGAGAAAATGGGTACTTACTAACAAGGAGGGTTATGGAGAAAGTCCATTTCTAGGCACTCCCAACAATGGAAAGGGCTAAGAAGAATGGACACGGATACCGAGACACGATACGGTAGGATACAGAAATGCAGTAAATTTTAAAAAATTAGGACACGGACACGATATAGACATGACATAAAAAAATAATAAAAAACAATTATCTTTATAAATGTTATACTTAAAAAGCAATTAGTTAAAATTGACTTATATAAAAATGGTTTATAAAACACAAACCACAATTTATTATATTAACATAACATTCCTATGATTGAAAATTTAAAATCATTTATCCTACCTCCATGGTAGTTTATTGAACTTGGTTACCCCAACTGATGAAATAAGAATGAATATCTTTAATGATTAAGGCATTGCAGAAATAAAATTTCTCGCACCCTCCCAATCTTTAGAAAAAAAAAACAAAATAATCTTCTCAAAAAAAAAAAAAAACAAAATAGTCAATGGAATTAAAAACATATATGTGTTTTGCGTCTTTGCTTGTGTAATTTCATGAGTAAAAAAAATGTTTACTTTTCATTAAGCTATGTGGGTCAACAATATGTACTACAATGAAAAAGCAATAACGCATGTATATATAAATAATTATACACAAGGCTGCAAATATTTTAAGCATAGTAAAGCTATTCACGAGGAGTCGAGCTTGTCTTAAACTGAACCAATCAAGCACGAATGAGATTGACAAACTCTAACTTTAACTCTAGTAAAATCAAATAAAAATTTCAATAAAAAATACCATAGGATCGTACCTTGCTTGAGCATTTTGAGGAGTGAAAGAGAGGAGATGTAAACTTGCTCAGAGGAATTAGAAGTTGTAGAATTGGGAGGGGGTTGACCCAGAATGCCCCATGTACCAACGTGAGAGAAGTTCCGATTCCTGCTGGAAAGATTAGCGCTAATGACACCAGGCCCATGAATATCACTACCACTATCATGGTGGATCTGTTGCTCTCGAATTCTCAACTTTGGTTTCGGGCATGTTGAACTTTAATGCTTTGATCAAACTTTCTGGTAAAGTTTAATGCAATTAGTGGTGATACGTATTTTTTATGTTTTCCCTTTTTTTTTTTTGCCATGTCCGATTTGTGACTCTTGAGTGTTTTGACTGTGTCCAAAGCATTGACTTCATTTTCGGTCAACGACATGCCACGTGGTGTATTCGATACGTATTTAAAATATTAAAAATTCAAACACATCAGTAAATCTTTCTATCAAATTATACGAAATATTTAAATTAATAAAATATCAAAAAATCATCTATTTAATTATAAAAATTGAAAGTGCATATTATTTTTAATATAAAATTTTTTTTTTTTTTTTTAGCAATTTAGCCATAAAATTTCCATAATCTTCACAACTGTTCTCAAAGAGATGCAATGATAGCATGGGACAAAAACACTTGGCAAAATGGGAGCGGTGCTCATAAAAGCGCGATGGCTCATTGAGGGTTATGGAAGGTCTTGAAAAAAAATACTGCCTCAATCTCAAAAAATTGAAAATTTTCAAAATTCGGATCAAATGGTCAATATTGATCCGCAAATGTTGAGGCACTAGCCGTGGAATCTAATTCTTGATCTAAAGTACATATATCATAGAAAATTTTTTTTGTCCTATCAATATGTAAATATTGGATGAGAAATAAACATGTAGATAATGAAGAAGCAATAACAGAACATAATATATTATATTATATTTTCGACTTAAATTTATTATATTAATGGCTTTAATATATTATTAATAATCATAGCATGCAGGTTATTGATGAAACACTTAGAATTGGGGGAATTGCAATCTGGTTAATGAGGGAGGCAATCGAAGATGTTATTTATGAAGGTATCTGTTAAAAAATTCTTTCTTTCCAATACATATATCTCTTATTTTTAATGTAACATATATGAAGTTATATAAAAAATAATAATTTATTTATTTTGTTGGCAGATTATTTTATTCCTAAAGGATGCTTTGTCGTTCCATTTCTCTCTGCTGTTCACTTGGATGAAAATTTATACAAAGAAGTTCAAACTTTTGATCCATGGAGATGGATGGATCTGGAATATCAGGTATATACATATATATGGGTAAATTATTAGCACAATCTTAAATTTTGTTTGAATATACTAGTTAATCTTTTTATTTTTTAGAAATATATTATAAAATCTTTCAGGTTTAATCCATTAATTAAAAAGACCATATGTTGCTTTTGAATGAAATATTTTGTTAGTCAACTAAAAAATACCACAAATCTCCTCTTTATATTTTGACAAATTTGATATTTTATTAACTTAAAAAATACATTAAAAAAAGACAAAGTTGATATTTTTGTATTAAGTTAATGACATTAAAAAAAATTTGGTATTTTTTTGATATTTTTTAAGACAATAAAAAGAAGGACAAATTCAATATTTTATTTTTAACACTAAAAATAAATGTATGAGCTAAATAATGTATTAAACTAAATATGTTAAAATTGATATTTTGGTATTAAGTTAATAGCATTAAAAAATTTTTTGCTATTTTTTGATATTTTTAAGACAATAAAAAGAAAGACGAATTTAATATTTTGTTTGTGTTTCATAGTAAAAATAAATGGATGAGTTATATAATGTATTAAACTAAATCTGGAGAATTTCATAGTGTATTTTCAAAAATAAAGAAATTAACTAGTATATTCAATCAAATCTCATGAGTGTCCTAATAATTTACCCATAAAAAAATTAATGCACTGTGAAAGGGCAAAAGCTAAAATGATTAGAAATGTACATGCATACAAACAGTATTTCTAATGTACAAGATCAGTTTTAGCTGCAAGTGCAGAGTAAACTTAAGTATGAAACATGCAAATACAAGATTTGAAAAGAATTTGGAAAAGCAATATATATATAATAAATTTTTTTGATGAAAAATATTGTAATGCAGGAAAAGAGAAATTGGAGAAATAGTGAGGTATATACTCCATTTGGAGGAGGTGGTAGATTATGTCCAGGAGCGGAATTAGCTAGACTTCAAATTTCTCTCTTTCTCCACTACTTTGTAACTATGTACAAGTGAGTTTCCTTCCTTCTCTCTTATTTTCATGAATTATTAACTAATCTTCATTCATTTATCATGAAATTATATTCAAAAAAATAGCTTATTTTGGCTCTTTATCTTCAAGTATGCATAATCTGTGTATTAAAATTTTGAACTTTTATTTGTTCTGATTAAACTCTTCAACATTCATTTGGTCAAAATTAAGCCTTTATAAATAGATATAAGATGAAAAAAGAAATCAAATTTGAATAATTTAATTTGGATAAAATTAAAGTTAAGAGTCTTATTATACACAACAACACCAAAGCTTAAATATGCAATTCTTTTTTAAATATATATTACTTTAAGTGATAACCAATATAGTTTTTTTCATATATAAATTAAACTTTTTCCTTTTGTTTCTTTTTCAGGTGGACTCAACTTAAAGGAGATAAATTATCATTCTTTCCCTCTGCTCGTTTAGTCAATGGATTTCAAATTCGCTTGGAAAAAAGACATGATGAAGAAATGAATGATTAATATTTGGCCAAATTATATATAAAAAAAAAAAAATTGTGCACTTTCATATTTGTATTAAAAATAATTTGTACTTTTTATTTTTTTTAATTAAATGAATGAGCTTTTAATATTTTATCAATTTAGACATTCCAGTCAATTTGATAGAATAATTTCCGATGCATTTTAACTTTCCGACAAATATATTTTATTTATTAACTAAGCAGTTGACTTATCAATGTTTCAGAGACAAAACAAATTGTCTTCTTTTTTATACTAGAAAAACAAAGTAAATAAATAACCTTAGAACACACTTGTCTCTAACCAGCTTTTTTTTTTCTAAGTATGACTGACCGCTAAGTCTTTTGAACTTTTCTTAAAAGGATTGATTCATCCCTCAAGTGGATCATTTGAAAAGTTGATATTGTTGATATTTAACCTAAATTTTCAAGAAAACAAGATAATCTAGAGCAGCAATAGATTCTTCACAAAAAATTTAAACAAATCAGCAATTCTTTTTTCAAAATTAGCCAGAATGTCTAAATTAATAAAATATTAAAAAGTTCATTCATTTACATATTATACAAATATGAAAGATGAGGTGTTTTAGGAAAGTGTTTTGCATTAGAGCTCTTGTCAAGGGTGGTTTCAATTGAGATTTATTGTCAAAACTCCTTGAATGTTTGTGTCATCTCTTGATAGTTGAGAAGCCCTTGGTTTAAATTTGAAAATCTTAGCCTCTTTTTTCTTAGTCAATTGATACCTTTTTCCAAATAGGCTGAATTTGATCCAATAATAACCCAATTCTTCTTGAGGATTCTCATGAATTGAAAAGGTAAAAAGAAACTCTAAAAGTAAGATCATCATAACCATGTTGCATTGGCCATACAAAATCTATCCATCCTATCTTCTCATTGGCATCCTCAAACTCTTTTTCAATCTCCAACTTGTGAAATTGTGGAAGAATGGGAAGCTTGCTGGAAAAATCTCCTTTTTCTTAAGAATTTCATATTTTGCCTTCTCCTCTTATGAGAAATTAGCCACAATATCTTCCATTTGAATTGGTTGTTGAGATGAAGTTGCTAGGGCTTTTCCCTTTGAGACACGAGTAAACATTTTGAAAGTTATAGAAAATGCAAATGGAGTTGAAAGTTTGAAGAAAGTAGAGAGATAGAGATATTTCTAGAAAGAAAAAGTATGAAAATAAAGTGAACATGTAGAAGTGGGTGATAGTGCCAAAAATGAGCTTTTATAGAGTTGAAAAGCTACATGCAACAGTAAAAGAGGATTAAATGTCGTGATTTTCAAAAAAAGGTCAAAAATTTTCTGAAATTACGCAATTCGCGACCACAAAATGCTAATATCAATGAATTGAAAAGGTAAAAAGAAACTCTAAAAGTAAGATCATTATACCCATGTTGTCTTGGTCATACAAAATCTATCCATCCTGTCTTCTCATTGGCATCCTCAAACTCTTTTTCAATCCCCAATTTGTGAAATTGTGGAAGAATGGGAAGGTTGGTGGGAAAAATCTCTTTTTTCTTAAGAATTTCATACTTTGCCTTATCCTTTTATGAGAAATTAGCCACAATATCTTCCATTTGAATTGGTTGTTGAGATGAAGTTGCAAGGGCTTTTCCCTTCGAGAAACGGATAAACATTTTGGAAATTAAGGATAAAGCAAATAGAGTTGAAAGTTTGAAGAAAGTAGAGAGACATAGATGTTTTTAGAGAGAAAAAGTATGAAAATAAAATGAAGGTCTACAGTGGGTGAATAATGCCAAAATGAGTTTTTATAGAGTTGAAAAGCTACATGCAACAGTAAAAGAGGATTAAATGTCATGATTTAAAAAAAAAGGTCAAAAATTTTCTGAAATTACGCAATTCGTGACCCCAAAATGCTAATATTGATTGCAATTTTTGTGTAACTGTGCAATGGTAAAGAAATTTGAAATATTGCGACATGCATATAGCGATTGTGAAACTGAAAAGTTGTAACAGTGGAGAAAATTTTTAAATTTCGCAAGTGCAAATGAGATGTCACAACTACGAAACACAAATAACCATTAAAAAAAAACTACAAGGAATTCGCGACTACAATGCATATGTAGCAACTATGAATTATAGGTTTTCATTCAAATACACTTGAAACCATACGAAAGTGCATGATATGCGTTATGGAATATAAAATATGATCAATTTGATAGGATAAACAACATGTCATTGATGGAAAATACAGTACTGTATAGATAAGGACAAGATATGATGAACTATTGGCGCCCTAGCCTACTATCAGGCATACTTATTTTAGCCGACAATCCAGTAAACCTTTAATTTACAGTCATGCATACTTATTTTAACCGGTGATCTGGTAAATCTTTAGCCTATGGCTAGATACACCTATAATAGCTGGCAATCCAGTAAGGCTGCAATCAGCCAACTCGAATCTAGTCAGTCCAATTTAGGATGTCATGGAGCAAGTAATAAATGATCTTCATGATTGCTTATAAAGTTTGGAACAAACTTTGAGTTAAGAAATTTGGAACAAATTATATGTTTACTACTATATGGTCGTCATTGATACACCTTGTGGAATGATAAATGATGGCTAGCATGATAATGTTATCTGAGTGAAGGCGATATATAATCCATTGTGAAAGTATACTATATATAAATAAATTCATATGTATGTGAATGGAAGTTGACGTGCTTATGTCTCTTGTATTAGAATCATTTATAAAAATTAATGGTTATGTGACTATGAATCTTAAAATGTGATGATATGAACCTAGTAGTTTTCATGAAAAAAGTCACAGCATATATGAACAAGAGAACAATATGTTGTATGTTTGAAACTTTAATGCTTGGAATCACCACAATAAGATAAGTCGTTATATGATAATTGTTTTAGATGAATAAAGCATGCCATATATGATTAATTTTTCACGTTTGTTAAGGATTCGAATATCAAAAAAATAGTTAGGCATATGTATAGGTAGATTATTAATGAATAAACACTTTTATGGAGAATTATGAGAAAACAACAACTGTAAGTAGGAGATAATTGAATGTTATACCCAAGGTCTTAAAAATAGAATAAGGACATGTTTCACCATGAAATAAAGTTGGACTTATCCTATTATAATATATGAGTAGGAATAAAGAAATATAACTACAATAGCATGGTATTAAAGGAAATGTAACTACTATACCATGTACACACACATGTGATTAGATTAAAAACGGATGCTAGCTTAGAAATGAAATTTCACCTAGAATTATAATATAGGGCATATAATTGAATGTTTATTAGAATTAGGTTTTTGAAAAAATTAAATAAACATGTATAACTTATAACTCTCTCTTATATAAACAGAGTATCCAATTACATGAGATGATGTTACCTAACTTATAAAAAACCAATGAATTAAAAATTTATTATGCACCATGGGCATGATGATTTGAATTTAAAACCAAAACACATTTTATGAAAATGAAAACTTTATTTACATCCATTAAAATACTTGATCTATATTTGGAACAAATAATAAAAACCCTCCTTAAAATGTACATATATCTCAATAACTCCTTTACAATACAAAACCATAAATTCAAATCATGCATGTATCACTATTCTCCTAGTGCCTGCTTGACCTTTGACTCCCTATCTTGGTCTTCTGTCAACTTCAACGTAGCCTTTCAACCTGTGTGTAAGAGAAAAACAATTTACACGCTAAGCAACTAAATGCTTAGTGGTGCATATATGCATTCAAATCTCAACCATTCAGATGGCATCATATAGCATATGTCACGTACATCATACTGCACAATCATCCACACAAGCATGCACATTTATCTTTTATTATGTATTACATATATCCTGTGAGTATATGATCATGCAACTTTTCTCTTATCATGTGAGTATATGATCATGAAACTTTTCTCTTATGCCAATAAATCTCATATCATACACATGTTAATGCTACATGCTCTACCACTCTCACATATGACCAATACATGTCATTTCACATAGTACATATGCATGTCACACCATCATGTCAATCTCATTGTCTAATTAAACATGAAATGCATCAAGCATTGAATATTCACTCATATGCATACATATATACATATATGTACGCATAAGCATGTGATATTATCTTAACCATGTATTCATATCTCAACATGTTAAGCATATCATATCACATTACTTCACCATACATAAATCTAATCATATTATTACCTTAATACTTACCATTGTGGTGTTGCTATAGTTACTTTGCCCTTATAATCTAAATCAAACTAAATGGATACAGGATCTATGGCTACTCTAATCCACTCAAGAACTCCACCTCAAAAAAATCATCTCAAAGTCTCCAAAGGCTGGGCATAACCCTTTGATACACGGGTCTCGTTCCCATAATATCCAGCTTTGGGCCTAAAGTGGTACCTAGGTTCCCTCGATAGCATGTCATCTATCCTAACTCTAATCCTAGTTTGAGTAATTTGGGCATTGTCTTTCTTACCAATCTCAATTTGAAATTTAATCAACCCCATCATATAATTTATATCAACAACCTCATTTTATTTCTCATGAATAACACAATTATATAATATCATGGCATAACTCAATCATATCTCATGGCTTGCCGATGCTCATCATAGGTGTTCATAACCAATGTCACGGCTTGCTTGGTGGTGAACCATTCTGCCCACTTGTTCTTATGTTCATGACTTATGTCACCATTTGCCTAGTGGTGGACTAGATGGTGAACCCTGTTGCCCAATATTTTCCCATCCAAAATTCATGCCAAAAATAGAATTTCGTCAAAGCCACTTGCAACCTATAGTTGACCTAAGTGGAATCTCTCTAATAACACAAAATCCAATATTTTCATCCCACAATCACATGCAAATACTCAAGAGATACAAGGTTGGCATCTAACTTGGTAAAATCAATTTTAAGCCACATTTAATACCAATATCATATTTATCATAAACCTTACCAATTACTTATTCTTATCATTTCAACACCAACATAACTCAAGCTATTAACATGCCATAAACTATCTCAAGGCTTAAAAGTATATCGTGCATATTAAACATGCCAAAAATCGTACAACACTAGTACAAAAAATATCACAAGAGACTAGTTATATGCAACGATTATAGAAAAAATTATTGCGTAAAAAAGTGCAGTGATAATTTTGTAATTAATTTAAAAAATTTTATAAGTATATGCAGTGGTCATATAAAACAACCGCTACGTATAATTTGTACATCTTATATGCATTAGTTGTTTTTGAAAACCAGTGTATATTCTTAGACATTATGCAGTTGTTATTAAATAAAATCGGAGCATAAAGTGTTTAAAACCCTAAAAATCTAATTTAAGCAAACAAACATCACTACGTGCTTAGTCTCCACCTCTTCTCTACATTCTAATTCCCAAAGCCCGCCCATGCTAGAAATCGTCCAAACTTCTCTTGCCCAGAGTAGGAAATCACTTAAGTTCCTCTCATCCAACGTCGCTGTCTCTGCTGCTCATCTGCCGCGACGATGACTTTGAAAAATAAAGGGTAAGTTTTTGAAGTGTTCAAGAGGTCCAAGTCCACGGTTGAATTGTAAAGAGGATGCAAATTGAAGGCCTTGAGATCAAACAAAGGAAAGGAGTAGGTCTCCCATGAATTTCAAAATTCTCGTGCCAATAATGGAATAGATCACCAACTATCTATTAGATGCTTTATGCAACATAACATTGTTTGTGAGAGAAAGAAAGAACATATTAGTAGTAAAATTGGGCAAATGTCTATTAGCATAAAAGAACATGCCAAAGGAGTTTTGAGCAAACAAAACTTTCATGATGAATGTCTACTTAATAGATTGCTAACAGTGGCAACAGAAAAAATGACTCCAGTGAAAGCTTGGTTTGGTGTGAAATTATTGGCTAAACATCTCAAAATTTTTTGTTCAATCTACTACATTCATGTAGTAGCAATCAAAAGAACCAGGTCAGGACAGAAGGCCCAAAAAGGGATATTCTTGGAATGTGTTATTGCTTCTAAAGGTTATAAGATCTAGCCCTATTGCATAAAGTTCATATCAGCAAAGAAGGTTGTGGTCAATGAATTTTCACACTGGAATTAGGATTTGAAAAAAATCCCAATTTGATCAACATTTGATAGGGTATTCTAATTCTTATGCAGATCAATCTTCTAACAAATCAGAAAGTATAAGTTAGTCTTCTAATGGTCTAGGCAGCTCTCACTCATTTAATTTCGAGCTTAAAAAATGTAGCAAAAGTCAATCATATAATTTTAGTAGCAATAGGAGTTGGTTATCTAATTCCAAATCACAATCATCCAATCCTAGAAGTTCTTCAAAACATGCAGTAGAAAGAACAAGATCACTAGTAGAAATCTAAGAGCAATGTTGTTTTGTTATGGTGAAGCCTTCAACCTTTAAAGAGGCTCACAAGCATAAAAAATAGAGAAGTGCAATAGAGGAGATGAAGATGATCTCAAAGAATCAAGCTTGGGATTTAGTTGATAAGCCAATGAGAAGAAAGCTATTGAGGAAAAATGTGGTGTATATGCTCAAGCTTATTCCAGATGAGACTATCAACAAACACAAAACAAGGCTTGTTGTATAGGGTTATTCTCAATAACAAGGTATAGATTTTGGAGATATGTTTGCACCAATGGTGTAATCGAATTTAGTTAAGTCAATACAGTGTCAGGCTTAACTCGATTAAAAAATTTAGAACTCGAACTCATTTGAACTTTTTTTAATCGTTCAAAGCTCAGCTTTAAAAATATTCGAGCTACTCCTCTCGACAAAACTTGAATCAACCAAAAATTTTAATAAATGATTTACTCAATCGGTTTGACTTGTGTCGAAATTTACTTGAGTTAACTCGATTTGATTAAGTTTAAATATATTTAAAATACTAAAAATATAAAAGTAATTTAATAAATAACAAAAATAACTACTAGATTAAACTCGCGAACCTTATAAGTTGGGCATTGTGATATTCGAATTTAACTTGATAAATTATTCAAACTTGAGCTCGACTCTATTTATTTCAAGTCAAATTCAAATATTTTAGGCATAAATCATATGCAGCATTTCCAATATGTCAATTTTTCTCAGATTATCTTAATCAGTTTTGCCATATTTGCTCTATGAATGTTATTTTTAGACTATATTGTCAATTCAAAAATTTTCGAAACAACATAATTTAAGCTGACGCCAATTGAGTTCGCAAACAACGTTAACTGGTGTTGAAAATGGTGGAGACGAGACGATGTTGTAGTGGCTAGGAAAGGAGACATCGGCCAATTAGCCAGATTTTTGTGGTAAAAGACTGCAAAAACACCATTGACACTAAATTTTATCGACCTTTTCTCTCAAATCTAAATATTATTTAACAAAAGAGTAAACTAGATTCATGTAATGATACAAATAACGTGTAAATAACAGTTAACTCAGCTAAATTGGTTTTTTTTTTAAAAACCCTTTTTTTTTTCATCAGGCCTATTTCATAATTTAGAGAATATGATCCAAGATTTGCTGACTGACAAAAAGACATTGAATAAGTTTTTTTAATCCCAAATCACTAACCAGCAAAGTTGAGATCCAAATTTGAACAAACCTTGCATTTGACGTCAATAAAGCATTTATAAATGCAAGTACCTACCATTACACATCATAAGTTCATAACCTGGGAAAGTAACTACCAAATCCAGTTCAACACAAGTCATAAGAACACTAGAGAGTTGTTTAGGCATGTTCAACTGCATTCACGGGCAGGATTTAATTAACAATAAAACATGACTCGCTTAATATTCTCCTTCAGAGCAGGTAAAGGTCGCTCAGCAGCATTGGCAGCAGGCCCTCGTGTGCTTCGTGCACCTCCAACTCCACCCGTGCCTCCACATCCACCAACTGGTCCACTTGTCATGGATCCACTGTCCGATGTCTCTGGCCCCATGTAGAACCGAGCACGTAATGCTGCAAGATGAGCATAGTATGCAGGTGGCACTGAGTGCCAAACCAGCAATTACTGTCAATATGTTTGTACATACACCAATACTATGCAGGACACAAGAATCTGAGAAAATGTTCACAAGGATAAGAGACTCACCTATGGACACAGATTGTGTGCACCTCGCATATCTGCAACAACAAAATATTTTTTAGAAAAAAATTTTAAAAAAAAAAGGTTATGAATTAGTGCCATTATTTTTAGCACATTACATCTGTTCAGTTTTAAGCAAAATAACCCTCATGCACTACAACAGAAGAATAATATTGGCAAATTATTTAATGGTGAAGTACCATAAATTTAAGCAGAGAACAAAACATAATGCCGGTATATTCCTACATAGGCACTGAAGGAACCAAAAAGAAATCACACAGGAACCAACCATCACATCAATTATTTCTACAGTGAGATTGAAGAAACCAAATGAATTCCCCATGATCAAACCATAAACATTGGGATGACAGAAAGGAACAGTAATTACGTGTAGCAAAGGTTATTTGTGAGCGACTGCAATCCATTAGCTGTGAACTTGTTCTCATCCCATAATACATGGTAATGAGCTGGACGGCTTGTACCCTACAGTCATGTTTGCCATATGTTATGAAGCCTCCAAGTATTGAATCAATTAATTAAGATGAAAGCAGTTCCACAAGGTACCTGAATCCCGGCAAGGCTACACAGATAGAAGTCAAATTCTGTCGGGTGACAGATTTTAGAGTCCACAACAGTGCCTACCACATCGGAAAAATCATGGATCACATTGCTCATAAAAAAGAAACCCAAAATATTATCAAACTAAAAATGTACATTATATCAGTTACCAGGTAATATATTTCCGCTCTTGTCAACAGCATTACGGTCACGATGGTTGTTGGCAAATAACCTGGTGTGGTGACGCTTCTGAACAACAACGAAGGTCACTGGAGGCTGATAATTGGGCTCTAAGGAAGCACATGCCTGAAAGTAGTCAAAGTAAAAAATTTAATTAAAAAAATCACTAAAATGTATAAGAATATATATCCAAGCAATAGGCTGATTATTAATCATAAAATAGTTAAACATAGCACATGCATATAGCAAATATATATATATAGAGAGAGAGAGAGAGAACATAGCAGCACCAAATTCCACTATATGAACACCAAAATTAGCATTACCTTGTGGATAGCATCTAGCTCATACAGCAAAACTTGATAAAATTGTCCTTCACTCACACCCTTTCTGAAGACAAGAGATTAAAATCATCAGAGAATGGACTAAAAAATAATAACAGGTACAAAGAAATAATAGAACGGGAAAATGCCTGTAAAATATAATTTGCTGGGCCATCTGTCCAGTTGCTACAAGGAAAGATACAAGGAGTTCCCTGCATCATGGAAGATAGCTATTAAAAAAAAAAAATCAAGAAGAGACCACGTTTTGTCAAAAGCACAAGACAGAATAGTTGAGAAGTAAAAGGCTAATGGCATTCAAGACTAATTACACATCAGAATACCAAATCCAGTTCAACACAAGTCATAAGCACACTAGAGAGCCCAATCATAGACAGAGAAGCTAAACACAAGCTAGATTATTTTTCATGCACAAGCATTAGTAGTAATACTACTGCCACTATAAATGCTGCTGCTGTTAACAATGACGTAGCAGTGGTGAGCAGATTCAAAACAGACAAAATATGATTCCTGCTCTTCATCACTTCCTTTATGCTCTAACCAAAGAGACTTGATCTTTTGCCACTGCACAATTTACCAAATTGTGCTTATAATTAAAAAGAAAAGTTAATATCAACCAATTGCTAAAACCAAAATACAAATTCATGGTAAAAACAAATAAATAGAGTATAACTGATAAAAAAATAATAAATAAATAAAAACCTCCCTAGCTCCATAAGCTAACAAGGTGCCCCCTTAGAGACTTGGGCATAGGCATGGGCATCCAGAAAAATGGCTTAAAATTGAAGCTATTTCTGATGCTATGAACAGTAGACCTCAATCCTGAATCAGTCTCAAGCAAACATACCAATCGCAACTATGAAAGAGGCAAACAAAGGTGGTAAGTCATACTTTATCATGCCACCAGTGACTTTTCCTCTTACAGGATCTTGCCACTCTTTGAACAAATCTTGGATAAGCTCTTGCCGATGGGCTTGAGCACAAACCAAACCAGCATATTTTGTAATCTCTGGCCAATCTTGAGAAGCCACGACCTGCATTAAAATTTCAAGCCTTAGAAAATTTAAAAATGGAAAAGACTAATCAGGTTCAAGAACTACAAGACGTGCAGAAGCTGATTATGGAGGGAAAAAAATAGATAGCATACAGCTGCAATAGAGGGGCTCGAGTCTTCCCCAGGATGGGGATCAGTAACATCTGCACCAAAAATAATAGTTGGCCGGTCACTGACTAGAGGAATTCGCCTTGATATTGCATCAACAAGTACAGTATTTCTTCCTCCAACCTTCACATTTATCTTAAGAGCCACATTTGCCAGATATTGCTTGCT
>CATIWF010063055.1:0-18800 GCA_949630135.1 Balakata baccata
ATATATATATATTCAAAGAAGTTTGTGATTCGTCCCTTTGTGTTCTTGCCTTGGGGGAGAACATGTGAAAAGTGACGCATGAGAGGTAGGCATATGTGAACACATGATCTTCGTATGTTTAACTAATTTATATGTTGTATATATTATCTTCAACATTGAAATTAAATCAATTCCTATAAATCCTATTAGAACAAGCCAAGATTTTCGGTTTAGAACCATGTTATAATAAATGATAAATGATGCTTTATAATAATGAGATTCAGTTTTAATATTAGTTGTACTGTTTTTGCTATTGTACCAAATTCATCATTTATTTTTAAAAATGTATTATTGACAATAATATTGATAAAAAAAATAATTCGATTATTCAACTCCAAAAATAGAATTCTAGTTACTATCATGTGCAGATCGGACCCATCTACCAACCGAACCAAACTAACTCAATGATTTTGCAAAGTGTTTTTGTTGCTTAAACTAATTAATAATAAATATTCAAAAATTTAACTTATTAATTAACAATATTATAAATCACTAATTAACTAGAGGTTCCATAATGAGTAGAGAAGTAAATCTTTAAGATCATAAATATCATTAATTATATCTGAATAATGAAGTGTAAGTCAATGCACATCTAAACCATTTCATGATATACAAAATTGTTTTAGATTTATAGTGGTTTAACTTAAAGAAAACGAAATCTTCAAGCTCAAATAATTGAAAATCCAATAGTATTATTATTAATATTATGACATCTTTTATTTTAATTTTTCCTAATTATAATTAGGTTGGTAGGTAACTAAAACTTAATTGTTTTACATTGCATGGATCGTCAGTACACATAAAATGCCAATAAGGTCAATTAAGTTAGCTGAATTATTATCTATCATAAAATAGTTATTGCAAAGTAAGAGGTTATGAGTTCAATATATATATATATATATTCTAAGTTCTTTTGCTATAAGAGATACTCATAATAATTAGATCCTAATTTTACTCAATAATTGAATTTGTTAATATTGATATTATTGTTTTGGTTTTATTTAAAGAGAGTATATTTTTCACAAATTTTGTTTTAGCCTGTAAATGGAATATTACTCTTTGTGGGCATTCTTTTGTTTCCTAAAACTGAGTCATATATATTCTCAGACAAGCCCTTGTGATGGGTTTAAAACGCGTAAACATGTACAATTCTAAGGCATATTGTGCATTTCTCATCCGAAAGAAAAGGCAAGAGAAAGGAGAGAAAAAAAAAAATTTAAATTAATTTTTTAAAAAAAAAAAAGAAAAAAGGGTTTTGACTTTTGTGGATTTATTGTAAATAACTCTTCCTCTTTTGCGTCGGTGGTGACGACTTTCAACTGCAAAATCAACAAACCCACACAGATACTTATATATATCACGTTAATTTTATCTTCAACGATCTTTAAGATAAAAAAGAATCATTAGAATAACATTTTATCCTGCATAGTTGAAAACCTAGAACTAAATCACAATTTTTTCTTCACAATGAATCCGATTACAAATTCGAACTTGAGACATCACATCTTTGATCATATAATATTTTAATTTAGGTGTATGTTCCTTAGTTAAGTAAATCTGTAGCGTAGATTATCCATTGCTTGATAAGTGTAAAAACGATAGCTAATTAAGCAGTGTGCACCAACCTACACGGCTTAAACTACGTCAGATAACACACTAGAATGCCATATTGATTAAGACCAATAAAATTTAAAATGACTTTATCATCATACATGCTTTGAAATTTGAAATGAAGGAATTTTAAGAAGATTTTTGAATAAATGGACTATTTGACACAGAACTTTACATATGGTTGAAAAATGTAATTCTAAAGCTTATTACAGCCACTTCAAGATCCATATCGACCTGAGTGCACTTTCTAAAGTTACAAATTGAAAAGATTATAAAATTTATCCACCAATTAAAATATTTTGGTTTGGAGGGAAAAAAAATTAATGGATGTTTGTGTATTGTTTCACTCATGACATGAAGAAGAAGAAGAAGAACCAAAAACCCAGACTACCGATCTTCTTGCTCGCGGCCGTTGTCGAACGATAGCCGGAAAACCCACTTGGTGAGAGATCTTCTTCTTGAGCTTTTCATCATCTGGTGGCTGCTTTGATTGCTGTTCGTGGAATCAACGAAAGATTTCAATCGCTGCATACCTAAATCTAGTGTTTCTTCAGACATGTTAGCAAAGCAGACTCGAAACCAGCCTGGTTCTGTGCAATGGCAAGAAGAACCAGGAGAGATATTTAGCTTAACATCATAAACAATCTTCTTCCAAAGCTCCATTTCTGCTTCGAATGTGTTGGATTTCAACAGATGCTTCATGTTAACCCAGCAAAACAATCCAGCATTGCTCTTCACGCAACTAATACCGGCCTTTTCGAGGCCTTTAACGAGGGATTTTTGCCGCTGTTTGAGCCTCTTCTGATTCTCCGATATATAATTCTTGGTGAACTTTTTATCAGACAAAAGAGCAGACAGAAGATACTGAGTCTGAGAAGATACTAAGCCGAAACTCGACATTTTAGTAGCAGCAGAGACAACTAAATCATCGTTGGAGTAGATTGCACCAACTCGAAAACCAGGGAGGCCGAGATCCTTTGAAAGGCTATACACGATGTGAACTCTATTCCACGCATCACTATTTTCACGCTTCCTATCCTTCAAAACTTCCATAATACTCACAAACTCCGGTGAGCTAAACACCGTGCCGGAGTAAATCTCATCGCTTATAAGATGAATCCCTTTAGCAGTAATGAAGCTTACAAGAAGATTCAATTCATTGCGGCTCATTGTGGTACCTAAAGGATTTGAAGGGTTTGTGACAAGAACACCCTTAACCTTTAGGTTGCGTTTCTGTGCTTCAAGATAAGCATCTTCAAGAGCCGATGCAGTAATTTGGAAGCCATTTGAGCTTGTGCACTGAATTGGCACGATTTCAACCTCAGTTCTCCACTTAAGATCTCTATCAAATCTGCAATTTTTTATAATTAAAGATTAGATTAGTAACGTACATTTCATAAAGTAACTTAGAAATTCAGTAACAGGATAAGTATAAAAGAAGTAAATATGTATATACATACCCCGGGTAGTATGGAGTTGGAAGAAGAAAGGCTTCGCCGGGTTCGGCCAGGCAAAACATGAGAGTCTCATTAGCAGAAGTTGCACCAGCTGTTAGCACTATGTTGTTTTCGTTGAAAGTTATTTTGTTTCCTCTTATTTCTGCCATGAATTCTACCAATGCCTGGAAAATTATTCAAGACAATATCAATTATTAGATATTCATGATAAACAAGAATAATTAAAGAAGCACATAATTAAATAAAGGAGATTAAATATTGATAGAACTTACTTTCTTGAAATCCGGAAGGCCATGATAATCTTGAAAGAGTGCAAGCTCTCTAAATATGGATTGCCCATCTTTCTTGAACCCAGCTGCGTCTGGGTTATTGGCTAGCCATTTCTCAAGAAGATCAAATGACAACTGTAATAATAATATCAAAATCCAACGTAAGAATATATACTGCCAAGAAAAATGACAATAGTAAAAAAAAAAAAAAAATTTCCCATATTTTGGAGATTTTTTTTTTCTTTTTCTTACCTGATTCTCTGCAAGACCCATCTGAATAATTCCTGCTGGATTCTTGATCTCATCATAGGGATTCTTCTCATATTCCTGCCATCCTAGGAAGTAAGAGGAATCTTGGCCATGAGTGTTGCACATGGCTTTCCTAGACAAGAGCCTCATTTTTCCTTTTTTGGGTATCTAAGAGATACAACAAATGGACCGCTCAACAGGCAGAAGAAAGATTGCAAGTAAGAATTGTTTGAGAAGAGGAAGAAGAAGAAATAAGAACTTGATGGAGAATTTGTTTGAATAGAAGAGAGAAGAAGAAATAGAGAAATGATGAATTTGTTGGTGTAGTGGAGAAGTCTATAGCAATCGTAACGTATATATAGTGGCTTAATGAGAGACAGAAAGACAAAGACATATTTAACCATCCAGACTTAAAAAATAATTAATTTTTAATTATTTAACTAATTTAATTTCTTTATATTACAAACATAATTACATTACTCACTCTCATACGCGCTTTCATCACCGCCCTTAACTCATTTTCATGCTCTCGTATAATTCGGATATACCACATTCACAAAATTAATTTTATTATAATCTCAACCCCATTCTTTCTTTAATTGAAAAGTGTACTTCACCAGCTACAATCTCGCGTGGAGGAACATATAATAACAGATCCCAAATTATAATGTAATAATAATTTTTTTTTTTTTTGAAAAAAAAGACATATATAAAATATAATGTAGAATCATGTAGTAAGTAGAAAACAAATAATTAGGACTTAAGGAGGAAAAAGATTTGTAATTAACAGTGTTTGATTAATGCTACTCCGACAGCAAATCTTATAGAAAATGGCATTAAGAGTGACCCACAAAAAAAAAACAAAACCAACTTAGGGGGCCCAGTGGTTTAACTTTGCAGTGCAGAATGGTTCCACCCAGTGGACAGTATGTTTCTGCATTCTCAACCTATGTCGGCTATAAATTCTCCCCTCTTTAACAACATTAGTCTTTTTTTTCTCTTTTGATTTTAACCTTCTATTTTTAAAATAAATAAAAAATAATGCGAAACTTGTTTTGTATTTGTAGGTAATTTTCTGTTGTATCCATTCTCTAATTTTTATATAATGTATCTAATTTTAGTAAGAAGGAAGAAAATTTGATTTTATATAATTTGTGTACCTACTTGTTTTTAGGCATATATTTTATTAAAAAAAGAGGAAAAACTATGAAGAGAAAGGAACCTCTAGGTGATGAAAAAATACATAGAAGATGATGGCATGTACAAGCCTCATATCATAACATAAGAAAGGTCAAATAAGAGTTCAAGAAGAGCATAAATAGCACCCATCACTGTAACCAAGCAATTCTTATTCTCATAATTTTTAATTCTTCTTCGTAATTATTCATAGAGTCGGGAAAACCCTCTTTTTCATTTTGAAGTCAAAGCTTCAAAAAATCTCAAGTGTGAGCAAATTAGTAATGGTTAGAAGATTTTGTGCAGCTTATTATACAATATTATTGGCTTACGGTTCTTTTTTGTTACTAATTAAAAGCAACTCGGCCTGGATTCTTCAATTATTTCCACCATAAAATGAGAATTAATAAGTGATGTTATTTAAGTCTTACTCTAGTTAAAAATTCATAAATGTCATGTAAATATTGATTTTTTTTATAAAAAAAATTTATAATGTTTATTATAAATTAGTCCTCGTTTGATATTGCCTTGAGAATTAAGGAAATAATTAATAATTTAAATAACTGACAAAATAAAAGTGAAAAAACATTAAAAAAAAAAAAAAACATATCAAAAGCAAGCAATTATTGCTAACAACTTTTACCATCTTTCATTCCGCCCTTAGTTTTTGGCTACCTGATTTCTAAGTGTCCCATTGTAAATAATAGCAGTTGGGTTGTGCAAAGGTACTCACATGGACAGAAATAAGTTGTTAATTAATTAAAGATTACTCTTAATTAAAATGGCCATTTTACCTTGTGAAAATTTTATTATTCAATCTAATAAATTTGTATTGTATGTTATTATTATCTATAATAATTATACATTAGTAATAGAAAATATAAGTTAAGAGTCAAAGGAGAAAGTAATCAAGAAATTGGAATATTGGAAAAAGTGGTGGAATTGGGTATCACTACTCAATTGAATATAGTTAATAAAGAGAGCAAAGTAGGTGTGGTGAGGGAAGTCCGCTCCCAGATTTTTAGAACAACTTTCTGCTATTTGTTGGAATATAATCTTTTGGCTTTTGCTTTATTGTTTGCTATTGCTTACATTTGATTCAGCAAAGGGATTAAGTGAGGGACAGCTCATGATCATAAATATTATACCCTTTTTGGTTTTGTTTTAATCACCTGAAACTACCTAGAAGTAGCTTCATCCATTAGAGCTAGCATACCACTTCGTTAACTCTGCTCACTTCGCTCTGATCGATCCATTTCTTCTAGTATTTTTGGCCATTTTGACATAAAACTTTCTTTTCCTCTTTTTTATCTATTAATTTTAATATTGATATTGTTGGAGAAAAATTTATATCAGAAAAAGGTAAGAATTATAGTGAATTTTTAGAGTAATTTTAAATCCATAATTATTAAATTTCATTATCTAGCTAGACTCATACAATGTTTATATATATATATATATATATATGACTGATTGTAGAGTCTATAAGTAAGAGAAAATATACAGAAAAAAGATTGTCCATTTTCATATATATGAATGATTAAATTTCATACAAATAACTTAATAATTATTTTGTTATTAATTCAATTATAAAAAAAATTATGAACCAGCACGTATAAGTCTTTTCTTTTAAAAAAAAAATTTATAGAGGTTGAATATTGAATTCGACCTCTCATCTTTATCATGACTAATTAATGGTTGATGTACCAATTGAGTTGGTTCAGAATAATACTCGAGCTCTATAAATCTCAAATTCATATATTTGGAATTGAAAATTTAAAAATCAATTAACTAAATTTAAATGAGCTTATTAAATTAGAAAGTATTAACTTCAATTGGTGGCTGGAGGCATTAATATTTTTGTTTACAAGTGGGGAAGGCATAAATTCAATAGAGTCAACTATTGACTGACGTTTATATATACATATATATAGATGTGTAAAAACATATAGGTTGTGGGATAATGAATATACGTTTATAAAAAAAAAAGCATATAGGTAGTGGGATAAAATGCCAAGAAATTTGAAAGTGACTAAAATTGACTAATGAATAGAAGAGGACAACAGCGTTCCAGAATGTGGGTTGCTAAAGCCATAATTTCATGGCGATCACAATTAATCCCATATTAAATGTTTAAACTAGCTAGAAGGGTCCCCCCAATTCTTAACGGGCAGGTTTCCCAATTTGCTAGAATGATCCGATTGATGCAATTGATTTACAACACAACTATTCTACTTATGGCACGACAAACCCTAGACATGATATGAAATCCCTTCTTAATTTGATGGGTATTATAGAAACCCAAATTTTGTATGACTGTTCTTGTATTTTTGGGTTTGATTTCTTTCAAACGTTCAAGAACCTCTTCCCATAGGCAAGAAAATTATTGGTTTGTCCATATATATGATTCCCAAGAATTCATACGATTATTGGCTTATCTTAATTAGCCCTGTTTTTGATCATGAGGTTTGTTCAGTACAAATGCAACAGCGACATCCCTTCCAATTTATTTGTTGTTTACGTATAAAATTCTGATAGAATTAATCTAAATTCTAGTTTGAAATTTATAAAAAGATTACAATATTAATACTAAATTAATAATAATTGCAGCTTTGAAAGTGATTTGTGAAGTGTGAAAAACCAATATGAGAATTGCACCCAGTAGATCTTCTAGTAATTGCAACTAACTTTATATTGGATTAAATCGTTTTCTAGTAAAAGTAACTTTATAATTATCAAACCCGATATATCAAATTCTAAAATATAGAATTAACCACCGCATTACTGTAAATTTTTTAACAGAATCTAATAGAATGACAATCTAGCCAAGACCAATTTATGCCCATCAAATTCTAATATTATCCATCACAATCAATATCATAATCACATCTATCATTTATTAGGATTAAGCTTATGATTATGGTGGTGGTACTGTTCTAAAACACTAGAAAAGAGGAAGAGGGATGAAATTATATGTTAAAATAATTGAAGAGGCCACGTGGTTTGTAGAAGAAGAAGGGTTATTAGGGCATGTGAATGCCTCGTTAGGGTGCCACACCGCAGCCCACTTAACATTAAGGGTAGAAAATTGTAGGGCAAAGGGACCAAATTGGAGAGGTTAATTGGTCTCCAATTGGTGACAACTAACATGATGCTCACGTTAGTCCATTCCTCATAAACAACCTAGGAGACATTGTCATGCCCTCTTTAACCTTTGCTTCCTTCACTTCAATAACGTCGGCCCCCTCTCTCCCCCTTCCATCCCTTGAATGTTTTCTTTGTTTCTTTCTTTCCCTTTCTCATGAAAATTGTTGCATTTTGATGTTTTTCTTTTTCACTTCTTCCAAATCCTATTTTGGAGGTCAACAAGAACTATCTACACTTACCAACTTAAATAATTTTATTCTTTTTCTTTTTATAGTATGACACTTCTCTTCTTTGAAGTTTAATCATAGTTAAGACATTTCATTATTCTCCAATATATAAAACACTTTTAATATATATATTTACTGTCACTTAAATATTCCATAATACTTTCAAGGAGTGATATGAGATAACTGAAAAGGAAATAACAACAATTGGCCACAATCACAATAATGACCAGCGGTTGCTCTCTCAACATAGAAATTTGTCATCATACACCCTACTATCAAGGAACCTAATGGCATATTATTGAAAATTGACGGTCCATGATTTTCGTTTTTAATTGATTCTTACCATTTGTAATTAATTTCCTTTTTCATTTTTATTCTCTTGTATGTCTTTTACTATGTATTATTCTTTGAACTCAAGGAATGAGAATTGGTTTCCTTTGCTCTCTAAAACTTCCATGGAATCAGAACCATACGAAGAGACCAAAACCTCAATTCCTATGGCCACTTCTGCTATTATTAAAATTGATTCTGAACCAGAACTCTCTCTCCAAACTCTTCACTAATGTTCTAATCTCCTATCACTAAAATTAGATAATTCTGACTTCTTGCTTTGGAGATCACAGATAGAGCCATTGATTCAGAGTATCAACATGGCACATCACTTGGTTGAAGGCAACGAACCAGTAAAAGAAATTTTAAATGAAAAGAACCAATTAGAGACGAATCCAACATTTGCAGTGTGGGCAAGGAATGATGGACTTCTAATAGCATAGATTTTGAGCAACATCGAAGCTGAAGTACTCATATCCTTGGAAAATGTAAGTTCGACACAAAAGGTATGGAAATCTATCGAAGAACAAATCCTGCCAAGTACTGTTGAAAAAGAAATGTTAATAAATGATGCATTGATGTCACTAAAAAAGGGAGACTCTTCTCTAGATGAATATCTAAAGAAATTTAAAAATCTTTATGATAGTCTTGCAGCAATCAAAAGGCCTCTCGATGATACTAGAAAGTATTTCAGCTTGCTAGAGGTCTTGGCCCTAAATACCAGGATTTTCGTACAGCTATATTAACAAAACCTCCTTATCCTACTTATCATCAGTTTGTTTTATCCTTGCAAGCTCATGAATAGATGATCAATAGCTATAATGATGATCAAAGGAGCTTAACTCATCATGATCAAGCCTATGTCAATCAAAGAGGACCAGTAAGGGGACGCTATGGAGGCAGGTTCAGTTCTCGCGGAAGAGGATTCAACCCAGCTGCTAGACATAGCTTTAATCCTCAGCAAAACTCCAATTATAATGCTGGAAATGATGAACATGTAAAAATAAAATTCAATGGCAATCAAGCTAAAAACCAACAAGAAAAAGATAATATAGTGACCTGCCAAATTTGTGGCAAGTTTAATCACACTGCTCTTGAATGCTGGAATCGGTTTGATCACTCTTTCCAACCGGAGGATCAGCTCCAAAAAGCTTTCGTTACAATGAATGTAAAACATGAAGATGATCCAAACTTGTATGCTGACTCCGGAGCAATAACACGTATGTTAAATTATCTAGGTAAGCTTTCTAAAGTAACTAGATGTAAAGGAGCTAAAACAATATTTGTTGGCAATGGTAATAGTTTAAATATCACACATACTGGTGAAGGAAAACTTGAAACTAAAAAAGGTTCTCTAAATCTTAAAAAAAAATTTATTGTTCCAGAAATTAAAAAGAATCTTATTTCTATAAGTCAATTGACAAAAGATAATGTTTGTACTATTGAATTTATTGCCAATGATTTTCTTGTTAAGTCTCAATAGGGAAAAATAATTGCTAAAGGCCGCAAGAACTGAGGATTGTATGCTTTAAATCAACAAGCTTTAGCAGGTTTTAAAAAGGATGCACCAGAGAGCATTTGGCATAAAAGAATAGGACACCCTCACTCCAAATTTTTAAAACTTTTGCATTCACAAAATTTGATTAATATTTCCAGTTGGGAAAGACCCAAAACTGTTTGTGCTTTCTATAAAATGGGAAAGAGTTACAAAACACCTTTTTCATTATCTAATAAAATTTCTTCTTTTCCTTTAGAGAAATTGCATTGTGATTTATGGGGGCCTGCTCCAATTTTATCATGTAAACAATTTAAATATTATGTTATTATTATTATTGATGATTGTACTCGTTATATATGGTTTTTTCCTTTAGAGAAAAAATCATATTTCTATAAATATTTTCTCAAATTTCAAAAACAAGTTGAAAATTTTTTTGAACAAAAAATTAAAATTTTTCAAAGTGATGGAGGAGGTGAATTTACATCTATTGCTTTTGAAACTCATTTGGCAAATTGTGGCATTCATGATCAATTTTCTTGTCCAAATATTATGGAACAAAATGGAGTAACTGAAAGGAAACATCGTCATATTGTTGAAACATGTCTCACTCTCTTATTTCAAGCGTATCTCCCCCTCACATATTGGGTTGATGCCTTTATTGTTGCTGTTTTTCTAATAAATCGTATGACATCATCTACACTTAATATGAAAACTCCATTTTCTAAGCTTTTTAACCATGACCCAGGTTATGGGAGTTTAAGAATTTTTGGATGCAGATGTTTTCTTCACTTACAAGATCATGGAAGGAATAAATTTTCTAAGAAGACATATCCTTGTATCTTCCTGGGCTATAGTCTTATACATAAGGGTTATAGATGTCTTTATAGATGTCTTTGTCCAATAACTAATAAAGTTTATATTTCTCGTCATATAGTTTTTGATGAAAATGTTTTTCCTTGTGCACCTCATAAAGAAAATATTGTGCAGGATAATTTAGAAATGATAACTTTTCCCAATCCATTAGAATGGATTGAGAAGGACAATATCAAGAATGAACACATTCAAAAAGAGAATAATGCTCAAATTACAGCTCAAGGACAGACAACATCAATTCAAAAAGGGAACTCATATGTTTTTTATGAACAAAACGATGAATCATCTTAACAAAATTGTCCCTCCTCACTAGCAATGATCATATTAATCATCAAGGAGGTTGCTCCAATTCAAAATGTCTACCAATTGAACTCCTCTTAACACCTGATTTACAAAACTATGATATATCTTATGTCTACTCAAAATTTAACCCGTAAGTGCACGAAACCAATTGTAGAAGGGCAAGTGTCCTCCCGGAGTCGATCTCACAAGGAATTACTAGCTTAAACTCCTAATTACTTTAATTACCAATGAACACAAAATACAACTTAAACACTCTAATCCGTTTGATTTAATTTTGATTAAAAACTAAATTAATTAAATAATAAATTAAATTGCAAAGTAATTAAAGAATAAAATCAATGGACAAAGTGGGTACCTGGTTTTGCTCACTCAATTTCGCATTCCCTCCCAGGCATTAAATTCATAGAATTAATATTTCTTGGCGATCACCTTATGCATTAGCTAATCAAACCAATGAATTAACTAATATTCAATCCAATTTTTAGGTTAGATTAAAGATGATGTGTCTAATAATCAAACCCTAACATATTCATTTCTAATTCAATCATTGTTGGTCAATCAATCATTAAACTAGAAATTCAATCATTGTTGGCCAATCAATTATTAAACTAGAAATTAATTAAGTGCAATTAAATTGAAATGGAAATAATGAATTCATCCAATAAAATAATGAGAGTTTATTACAAAATTGGGATTGCTAATCAGGCTCCCAAAAAGAATTTAGCCTAACACGAATACTAAACAAATCAATGTAATATTCATAATCAAACAAATATTGCAGCAGCAATTGAGAAGAAGAGAAAAGTTATGATGCTCCCTTAAATCTTAATCTGGAAATTGGAGGTTGATGATCTACAATCCTTCAAGCCAAAGTCAAAATAATCCTTAAGAGCAAAAATAGTTCATTCCTCTAACAGCTGATCTGCTGGAGAATGAGATTGCCTACCAAGAAGTCTCTTGTGTGTGCAGGAATTTCAAGGAGAGGATGAAGAAATTCGAAATCCTAGAATGCGTCTCCCCCAAATCTAAGAGAAAAAGATGAAATAAAATGACTAAACTTTTGTTCTCCACTCCTTCCTTCTTTCAAGATATGTGTTATTTTGATTTTATATGAGTGAAAAACCCTAAAGGAGTTGATAAAAATTGGGTTTGATAGCTATCCACGTGATATGCACTGTCCAGTCGTTGCGTGGCCGCGATAGATTGGTATTAACTTTGCTGCTGACTTCTCCTGCACAAGCATCTCTTGCACGCGATGGGCGTCACGCACACAACAGATTGCCCACTGCCTTCATCCTGTCACGACCAAGCGATGGTTATCACGAAGTCGGGATGAACTTTTCTTCACACATCAATTTTCCTTGCTTCCTCAACACCTCCAATGGACTCCATTGTTACCCAAAATATCTCCACAACTCAAATCAAACATCAAAACATGTCATTCATGCTCCTTTCCACCACCTAATATCTAAAATCATGAAAAACACAATTAGATATCAAATTTATCCATAAATCACATAAAAACAGGAAAACTAAACAACTAAAAGCACCTATAAAGCTATAACAAATATGAACACATCAAGTTACCCCACACTTAGACATTGCTTGTCCCCAAGCAATTCCTAACCCTAGAAACTAACACACAAATCAAAAACATAACATGCATGTGATCAACTTCATTACTTGATTTTAAGTTCAATCAACCTAAGCTTCACTAATGCCTCCATTATGCCAAAAATAAAATTCCATAACTAACCACTCTCGAAACAACTTTAATTACACACTCACACTTCTATTCAAAAGACAACTTAATACGATCCTTTGCCACTTCTCATATAAAGTAGAAAACAATCTAATTATGCTAGTTATTTGCATAAATCAAAAGCACCTGCATCAATAACCCCACACTTGTCTCCTTACTTTTCTCAATTCTCTCAAGTGTTTAGGCTATAATTTCAAGCAAACACTCATTCAAACTATAGCAAGCACTTCCATAGGTTTGCACTCTAATCCAATCTCCATTGCCAAAAATATCATCAAAACTCATATCAAGAGGTCTTTTAACAATTTGTAATGGGGCCATGGTAAAAAGGTATGGGATGGAAGAAAAATATGAGGCATATCAATCATATGATACTAGTAAATAATATAGAGGCTATCAATTGATTTCTCTTTTATAATCATTTAGGTGAGTTCAATACAGTTAGTAGTATCACACTTAGGAACTTTTTTTTTTAACTCAACAATGTTTGCTCCCCTTTCTTTTCTCTCTCTTTTTTTTTCTTTTTTTTTAAAGGGTCACAAACAACAATTTGTCAGTACTACTAACTATCAACTTCACTTATCACAACTCACAATATGCAATTACAAACAAAGACTATAAAAGGTATAAGTATTAGGTATTAGCGTCTAAGTATCTACTAAGTCCTATGATTGCGGGTAAGAAAATAGGGAAAATAAATAATGGGATTGTATTGGGTATCCATAATATGGGTAAATAAAGAAAGGACGGAATAAGGCTCAAATTGGGTTCACTAGGGGGTAATGTCAAGGTAGGCTATAAGAGAAACTCAAAAGGGGTTAATCCTAGTGCCTTTATCATATACATGCCTTGATAATATAATGCAATCTCAACCAGTATTTTAATGCAAATTCTAGAGTAATCTTACTATAGTTGAATATATCACACTCATAAAAGAAAATGAAGAGCTTAAAAAAATGTTAATTGCTATTATTATAGCTCAAAAGCTCACGAACAACTCAAAAGGTGATATACAAGTATTAGGATTGTTGATGCATAACATTGACATATACAAAGTCATAGCCCAATTAAATTACCAACACTTTATATTCAAAGCAACAAGTACCCATATTAAGAAACATTTGACTAAAAGTGTGTAAATGGAATTAAAATCATTATAAGCTCATAACCATGTAACTCCATTTTTCAGCACAATTAAGCACTCATTCATTAGCTATTATAGGAATTAATTGACATAAAGTCTAGTACAGGAATTTGTCAAAATTTTATTTATTTATTTATTTTACTAAACACACAACTTACGAAACAAATAAAACAAAATCTTAACAACTCAAAGAATAAGACTTCCACCCCACACTTAAAAGAGGCATTGTCCTGAATGACTAAAAAGGAATGCTGAAAACAAAGAATAGGGAAAAAGAGTACTCCCTTGATCGCAGGGCTCACTGTGGTGGAAGGGCACGATCAAGGAGTTGTTGGAGCAGGGTAGAATGCTATGATTGAGTGTGTTCCAAGAGGTCCACTTGCTCCTTTAGGGCTTGGTTTTGAGCGGCTAGAGCATCTAAACGGGTAAAAGGTCGTTACCATTGTGTCATATTGGCACTAGGAGTAGGCTGATCGGCTGGTGAGTGCGGTGGCGAAGATGGAGAGCCAGGAGGTGGCTCAATAGTGGAGTCTGTCACCCACTTAGAACCATCACGAGTGATTGGCCCTCTGAAAAGCAATAATATCTAGTTATCCCTTACTAGGAACAATATTATCGTGTGTGCTTGCTGGGTCAATTAATAAAATGCATGGCAAAAATAGTGATGATATGACCTAGGCCTAACTGGTTTTTTGGACTTTGACAGATGTAGAGAAAATGGCGAAAGATAAATGGCGATAGACACACTCGCTCATTATTAAATATACACCACAACAAAAAGACCTTGACCTGGGATACCTTGCACCCTTCCCTTTTACCAAATATGTTATGATATATGAACTTATGAAAGACTGTAATGCAGGGGTCTTTGAAACTACTATTAGAGGCAAATTTAACATCAAATGCAGCCTCTTCTATCAACTAGCACTAGATATGAATGCCCTAGAAAGAGTCTGGCATGTCCTTAATCCCAGTCTTATTGAAACCAAACAGGGTATTCATCAAATCCAAATTGACATTACAATTCCGACCCTCTAATCCAAAATAAATCTCCGTGTGTGCCTCATTTAGACTAAATGTAGAATAAAATTATACCATCAACTCTTTGAATCCAGGAAAAATGAGGTTCAAAAATTCCTACATCCCAACTTGCTAGCAAAATCTTTAATTTTTTTATCATTGCCCAAACGTTCTTGGATGTCAAAATCAACGCTTTTACCATTGTTAAACTTCCTAGTGATGGTTCCCCTAAAAACCCGTCCCTCAGCTTTAGTGTAAATAGGAAAAGGGGCACCATACTTACCTGTAATGTCCAGTTGCTATGGGGTCACAGAAGTGGAGCCTATTGCCTGTTTGCCCTTGCCCTTACTGCCAATGGTGGAAGGTTCCTGTCGTTTCTTTGTATGCTGCTCCCGCCATGCATTAGCTTCAGTATCACTATCGTGAAGACTAATATTGTCTTTGTCAGAATCATCGTAAGTCTCCACTCTATGGCCTCGTTGTTCCAATGTCTTATACCTGCCCATTGTAAGGAGTTTTGGTGAATGAAGAAAAAGGAGGAAAGAAGCAAAAAGAAGAGGAATGGTAGGGGGAGAAGAAGAAGAAGAAAGGGGGCCAGACGCGAGAAGAGGAATGGGGGGGAGAAAAGGGATGGGAGGGGAGACAGATGCGAAAAGAAGGGAGAGGTGACGCGAAGACAAGGACGGGGAGAAGAAGGAGGGCAGCGGGGACAAGAGGGAGGGCAGCGGGGAGAAAAGAGGTAGGCAGGGCACAAAGACTGGGGCGAGAGAAAAAGGAGGCGGACATGAGAACTGGGCCAGGGAGAAGAGGGAGGGCAGCGGGGAGAAGAGAGGTGGGCGGCGGGCAGAAGAGGGAAGGAAGAAAGGGAGAAAGAACGGCATGGAAGGGAGAAAGGGTAGTTAGGGTTTGATTGAGTAAAAATTTTTTTTTTTGTTTGTTAATTAAAAAATAAATAAATAAATAACAATAATAATAATAAGAAAAAAAACTGAATGAGTAGCATAAAAATGAAAATAAAAGAAAATAAAATAAAAAAAAGAAATAAATAAGTAGAGATGTCGGCGTCATGAGATCGTGATGGCCATCGCGAGGTCGTGATGAGGTGCTGCTTGAACCAGTGTCTCGTGCACGCGACGAGTGTCACGCTCGCGACAGTAGCGGAAGGTGGGTTCTTTATCGTGTGAATGCGATAACCATCGCGAGATCGTGATGAGGTGCTGTATGATGATATGCTGCTGAGCCAGTGTCGTGTGCACGCGACGAGCGTCCCGCTCGCGACAGTGGATGAAGGTGGGTTTTTTATCGCGTGCACGCGACATCCATCGCGAGATCGTGATGAGGTGCTGTACAATGAGGTGTGGCTTGGGCCAGTGTTGCGTGCACGTGACGAGCGTCGCACTCGCGACAGTGGCTGAAGGTGGGTTTTCTTATCATGTGCTCGTGACGGTTGTCGCAAGCTCGTGATGAACTTGCAGACATCCATTACACTTACATGACATGTGCTGCCCCTTCTGTATTTTTTTTTTTTCAAAACCAACATCCTCACTACTCCTTAGGCAACCACTCCTACAAGATAAAATGAGAATTAAATCTTTTTAGATGAATAAATAAATAAAACTAAGAATTGAACAAAAATCAATCTGGAACTTGGGTTGCCTCCTAAGAAGCGCCACATTTATTGTCAAGGCACGGCAATCTATGTGCATTATGTTAGGGTGGTTGGATGGACATAGTTTCCACTTCCTTAACCAATGGGATGCCCTCAAAATATGGTTTCACTCGATGGCCATTCACCTTGAATGTTTCCTTAGTCTTGGGATTCAACAATTCCATGACACCATAGGAAAACACAGTCATAATTTCAAATGGGCTAGCCCAACTCGACTTCAATTTCCTTGGAAAAAGTTTAAAGCGTGAGTTGAATAAAAGAACTTTCATACTTGGGGTAAAAGTCTTACGGATCAAGAGTTTGTCATGCATTTGCTTGGTTTGCTCCTTATATAACTTGGCATTTTCATATGCCTCACATCATAACTCTTCTAATTCCTAAAGTTGGAGCAACCATCGTGCTTCGACTTCACTCATGCCTATGTTAAGGGCTTTGATGGCCCATTATGCCTTATGCTCAAGCTCAACCGGAAGATGACATGCCTTCCCAGACACCAGTCTATAAGGACTCGTTCCAATTGGCATTTTGAAAGCTATCCGGTAGGCCCACAAGGCATCATTCAACTTGATAGCCCAATCTTTTCTTGAAGGAAGGACAGTCTTCTCCATAATGGACTTTATCTGCCTATTACTTACCTCGACCTGGCCGAAGGTTTGAGGGTGGTAGGGGTTGCTACCCAATGCCGAACTCCATACTTCTTCAATAAAACTCTCAAATACTTTGTTGCAGAAATGGCTCCCTCCATCATTAATGATAGCTCTAGGTGTCCCAAATCGACTGAAAATATTTTCCTTCACAAACTTGATAACCACATTAACATCATTAGATCGCATTGGGATAGCCTCGACCCATTTAGAAACATAATCCACAGCAACAAGTATATATTCATAACCATTAGAAGCCGAGAAGGGACCCATGAAATCAATGACCCAAACATCAAACAATTCAACAACAAGATTAGTGGTTTGTGGCATTTCATTCCGTTTCCCTATATTCCTAGTTCTTTGGCATTTATCACATTTTAAACAATAGTTATGAGCATCTTTAAATAGAGAAGGCCAGAAAAAACTTTATTATAGCTAGGATCCTCCTTCGGTATACACCTCTTGATGAGTTGGTCTAAACAAGACTTAAAAAAGATATGGTTCATCCCAAAGGTAATTCCTGCAAACATAGAGAAATCGCTTCCTTTCTTGGAAGCTCATATCAAGTCGGAACATACCACAAGCCAAATAATTCACAATATCTGCATACCAAGGCTCATGATTTATAGCAAAGAAGTGTTCATTAGGAAAAGTCTCAGCAATGCCCTTCTTAGCGGTAACGGTATCAAAACCAAGGATTAACCTAAATAAATGAACCGTAACTAAATTTTCACTGGCCTTTTTATCCCTGATTTACAAGTCAAACTCTTGCAACAGTAATATCCACATAATTAGTCTCGGTTTGGCATTTGGTTTGGATAGAAGATATTTTAAAGCTGCATGGTCAGTATGCACAATCACTTTGGACCCTACCAAGTAAGATCTAAATTTATCTAAAGAGAATATCACTGCCAAAAGTTCTTCTTCTGTTGTGGAATAATTAATTTGGGCATCATCAAGGGTCTTGCTTGCATAATAAATGACATGTAAAGCTTTATTCACCCTTTGCCCAAGTACCCAACCAATAGCATAATCGCTGGCATCACACATGATCTCAAATGGTAGTGATCAATCAGATGCCATAATAATAGGAGCAGAAGTCAATTTTGCCTTTAAGGTATTAAATATAGAAAGACATTCATTATTAAAGACAAAATCAACATCTTTAGCAAGCAATTCAGTTAAAAGACGTGCAATTTTAGAAAAATCATGTATGAATTGTTAGAGATATGCCCAAAAGACAATCGCCTTAAGCACTTAGTGTATACATTCATAAAGGCATTCTTTCATTATATTAGTATTTATTTGCATATGAATTGATATAGATCTTAAACTGATTAATGAAAGTCCATGATATGAAACATAGCGTGAAGGAAATCATG
>CATIWF010063067.1:0-45332 GCA_949630135.1 Balakata baccata
AGAAAATACATTTCATCAAGTACTAAATTGATAAGTTTGGAAAGTTGGTGGAAAAAGTCCAAAGTCAAAGTTTATTTTGAATTAATTTGGATAAAATCCAAAATATCTTTTTGATTAATTTTAATTGACCAATAGGAGCAAGAATTAAGCTCAATTAAAATTAATTAAGCTCTAATCAACTATATAAAGTCAAAAAAATGCCAAAAAAATCAATAATTCATCAAAAAAAAGTTACAGCCCCATCATCTTCTTCTCCTTCTTCCTTTGCACGACCAACATACCATTTCCTTTAATTTCATTTAATTTTCTCTCACAAATTACCATAATCCAAACCTAAGGAGGTGTAAGGAATTAAGTAGTAGTGAAAAAAAATATTTTTGGAGGAAAATCAAATATTGGTAAAAAATTCCAAGAAAATTTGAGGTGAAATTTTCTTCACTTTTCTTTCAAAATTTTATTGATTTAAGTTGGTTTGGATGATTGTTGTTAATAAATTTTAGTTTGGTAGTGTGTTTGATGTTGAATTTGTGAAAAGGAGGAATTGAGGTTTTGTAGGAAAATTATGGAAAAATTAAATAAAAATGGACAATGAGTAGAATGAGACTTGAGGAAGATGGATATGGTGAAAAAATGATGAAAATAATTTTTAGGAATTTTTGTGGAATTTTTAGAAATTTCCCATAATTATGGCCGAATTTTTGAAAATTTATTTTGAAGGATTTGTGGCATAAAATGATGAAAATGGATTTAAATGGAGTGTTTGGAAGTGAAAGATAATTTTTGGAATGAATGAAATATTTTTGGTGAATTTTTGGATTTTTGGCCTAATTATTGAAAAATTTATTGGAAATTATTGAATATTATTTTGGTGAAATTGGTGATGAAAAATACAAGAAAATGGCTAAAGAGATCATAGGAATTTATTTGGAATTTTTAAGCATTTATTGAATTAATAGAAATTTTTGAGTAGAAAAATAGATTTTCGGAGAAAAAGGAAAAATGAAAGTAAAAGGAGAAAAATAGTTTGGAGGATGAAAAATAAGGAAAATGAAATGTTTACAAAGATTAAAAAAAAAATATTGGAAAATTTTTTTTCATGCCGGAAAACGTGTTGGATGACCGAAATTTCGAATTATGCGTTAAATACGTATAACGAGAAAATGTAATATCGATATGAGATTTTGATATATAAGAGAGCGAGAAATAGTTATGAGTTTTATTTTCAACAAAAAATATATTAAAAATGATTTTGTAGTTAATCAGAAATTATTATTGTTCAGGTGCAATTACGAGACCGGCGCCAAAGGCAGACCGGAGAAAAAAGCTGACAGATATCGGTATATGAAAGTTGAAGTATGTATAGTAATTTATAATTTTAGCCATTAAATGTTTAAAATATGATTTAAATGAAGTTTTGATTTAAATGAGTTTATATGATAAAATAGTTTGAAATATTATGGAAATACATATTTGACAAAAATTTAATATTTTAGCCTATATATTAACAAAGACAATAGTGTAGGGAGTTATTGACATGTTAATAGAGTTATTGGCCCGGTGGATTTCCTGTGGCTATGTATTATACTCTACGGCCCAGTGGATTTTCTGTGATCGTATGATATATATATTCGGTCAGGTGGGTTTAATGGGATCGTGTGATATAATTTATTCATATTATTTCTCTGATTCGGTGAGTTTCCTGGAATTATAAAATGATATTTACCATTCATTTCCCTATAATTAGTCTATGATGATTTAATGGATATGAGAAGAGATTTTTATGAGTTTATGATATTGATGAAATATTTTATATTTGATATTTTCTATAAATAACTGCTATTATAAATTATTATACCACTGAGTTGTATAACTTAGCGTGAAAGTTTGTTTTTCTCTCACGCAGATTTAAAGTGAAGATAAAACGATAATCATTGTAGATATAAAGTCGCTGATAGTGGATCCCACAATATGGAGTCAAACAATAGTGGTAGTTATTTCGAACGGATTTACCTTTTCTTTTGTATTTTATTATTATGACATTAGTATTGTAAAAAAAAAATTTAAATACTCATATACAAGGGAATATAGACAGAGAGCGAGTTTATAATTATATTGTATATTCTTATTTTATATTTTATTTTACTTAAAAGAAAAATGTTATAGTATTTTATATTATTTACAAATGTTTTGTTATTTGGTTTTGTAAACCGTAACGCTACTTATCAGTCTAGTATATAATGGTGTATACAGAAAGATAAAAATTGTTACAAAATATATATATAGAATAATCAATGATGACTTTATTGAAATTTTTATTTATAAAAAATTGAAAAGTTTTGAATTTGAATGTTTTTGCTATCATTTTCCAATATTTAAGGGAGTTTAACACGAATGTAATGGAATGACTGTCCTACTCAAGACTCACTAAGCCTTCTAATTAAACAATAATGATAGTTGGTTTGAATGTACTAGCTAGAATGCACCTAATTTTCTACTAATAAATAAGGGCATTCAAGTGATTTAATAATTTTTAATGACTAATGTACCCTTAATCTTTTATTGATTATTTAGAATTTAAAGATTCTAACCAACTATCTTTATTATAGTTAATAAATACTTGATTTTTTTTATAACAATAAATGTTTAATTTAAAACAATTCATATTTCTTTTAACTAAATGGCTTTAATGACGAATAAGCTAAAAAAGGAAAAAAAAATTACTACTATGCCAAAAAAAAAAAAGGGAAATTAACGGGGAATGCAAATTTATAGTTTGGAGAAATAATAATGGGCTCCAAGTATCAAGATCTAAATTTTGAACTCATAAAGAAAGATATTAATTTACAAAAGATAAATTAGAAAAATATTAATCCTTATTGATGAATATATATATATATATAAGCTACTAATGTCATTTTTATTAAAGTTTATCGTACAGATCAATTTCATCCAAAATACATTCGTTTTGTTCATGTAATATGGAGAAAATTAATCCAAAAAAGTGGAAAATTTTTAATTATTTATTTAATTTCCTAATACAATATTAGTTAATATTTTAAAAAGGCTTTAATCGATTAATTTTTTAACTTTGTAAAAATGGTGAGAATTAATAAAAAATATTTTTGTGTAAGATACTATGATTAAGTTTCAATTGAAATAATTATAATTAACTGATATCATTATTTGTTCAAAAAAACAGAAAAAAAAAAAAAAAAGAAAAATTCATTGCCTTGAGTGTGTATGTATATGTTATTTGCGCTTAAGGTTCAAATCCATTTAAATCCTCATTTGAATTTTGGGATAGATTTAGATAATAATATATAATTGTCCAACATTTGTTAATTAATATGATTCAATTTATTGAAAATTAAATTATATTAATTAACACATATTGGACAATTAAAGTAAAGACTTTAAATTAAAAATATATATACAGCGCAGCGCACCTACGCAGACTTTTCAATTTTTCAATTTAATTTTTGAATATCTTATAATTCTAATTCATAATATTTAAGTAATTAAAACATATTACTAATTTAAAAACATATATACGTTGAATTTTTTTTTTTTTGGGTACATGTTTAAATTTATTGTTGATGTATATTTAATTACATTTAAAATGCAAATTTCTATATATGTATAGAAGAGGTTATACATACAAATTGATATAGATTACTGATTTTTTTTTTTTAAAAAAAAAAGGCAATGGTTGTAGTTTTCTTTTTCCTTTAAAAAAACCAAATGAATATGTAAACGAAACTAATATATAAAGTTTTTATTTTTATTAAATTAGATTTTTACTGACGTATAGACACATGATTATTAGATATTAGACTCGTTATTAATTACGATTTCACTTTTATTTATTTATTTTTATTAATTTGTTTCATCTTATTATAATATTTTATTCATAGCGAATTATATGAATGCATGTTTATTTCAAGTTTAATCAAATCACTAATTTGTCCATTACTAAGAGTCATATATAAAATAGACGTAGTAAATATTTTACAATTTTTCATTAATATGCGTTGCACGTGATTATAAAATATTTGACTCTTATTATAACTCATATGAAGATTACTAATTTATCCATTATTAATAATCATATATAAAATAGAGTTTGTAAGTATTTTATAGTCATTTTTTATGTCCTATTTTCAATCATCCATATACAACGCACATGATTTTAATAATTAGACTTATCATTATTAAATAAATAATAATTATAATCTTGTCTAGCAAACTAACAGTTGTTAATTATATTTGATTCTTATATTTTATATAATTATTTAAAAAAAGATATTAAATACCTAAAATTTAAGCCTAATTCGCATGACATTGCAATGATTTTTGAGAATTGGCAATAAATTTTTAAATTGAACTAAATTTATTTTAATTTTACTATTAAAACATTAAAAATGAATCAAAATGAATACATAATTAATACATCAATAATTTGTTGAATATGAAAGTGATACGAAACTATTCAACCACTGATTCAATATTTTTTTGGGTACGGATTCAATATCAAATTTTGATATGGAATTAATATAACTCTTCAAAATAAATTTCATTGAATTAATATAACTTTTCCAAATAAATATAATTTGATGCATAAAATTTTTAAGTAAAGGTTAAAGAAAGCTCAGACAAGTAATTAACTTTTTGAAAATAATTAATACAACAAATAAATAAAATGTGCAGTTTTAACAAACAATATGTATAAATATTGATAGAATTATGTATATATACTTAGAAAATTATAATGCTTAGAAACTTGAGAACGTATAGGATTATTGGTTCCTCTATTAAAAATCATTATATATTATAAGAATTGTAATTTTTTTTTGTCTTCCTAATTTTTTTATTAAATTATTTTTTTCTTGCTTTTTAATATTAGTTATTTATTTTTTATAATTCTAATAGAACTGAACTTCTAATTAATGACTTATTAAATAATATTCATTAATAAATTAAATTAATATGTACCAATAATAAATTATATTATTAAATGACAAAATTAATTCAATTAACTAATAATAGATATGAGTACGAGGAATATGAGCACCCAAGTCAAGGCTAGACTACTTGATTCTCACTCATACATCTTATCGATACGTATCATTTATCCCATTCATAATGTATCATTTACTCTAAAGTAGTCATTAGACAGAGACATGTGCATTTATATCAAAGTATCCTTTTATTTCAATTACATTCTTTCTTGCTTCCATCATATTATATATAATTTATGCATATTCATATATTACATTTATGCATACCAACATGTTTTCACACGTTTCTACATATTTTAGCGTTTGTGCATAATCGGCATGTAATGGATCCATCAAAACATCATTTAAACATATATTACTATTGTTGTGAATAGTATCGTCATGGCCATGACATATATGTTTGGGCATGAAGCACGGTCGAGAAGGCTACTGGATCAAAGTATCATGGCCATGGTAGTTTTAGCATAGTTATGACGCCGATTGTAAAAGGTCTTAATTTATGTCTGGTCAAATTTTGTCAAAATTTCATTTCTAAACATTTACTAAATATATATAAATATCATTCATGGTCATTGGATACTAAAACAAACAAGTTATCACAACTCAAATCATCGGTCATTGGACACCAAAACAAATAAGTTATCACAATTCAAATCATCTCCACAACCAAACTTACAACTCAAGCTTTATATATGAATTGTATCCATTTTTAACATATTTTTCATTTTCTTGCTTATAACTATATTTATACATACTCAAACACTCTAATTAATCTTCATAACATTTGATAATGTCATTTCATGTTTCATATTATATAATTTCCTAGTACCTAACAAATAAGCATGTTCAACAATATTCACTTTAAGTCATATTACCATTTTTATGCTCATTTGACACTTGATACCTTTTCAATATTCATTTTAATATATCATACATGTAATATATAATTTCATGTTTTCGAATTCAAAGATAAAATATTTCTCACCCGTCAAACTTGTTCAACTACCATATAGGCACATTTTTCATTTTATACATGTATTTATCACATTTAAGGGGCAAATAACAATGCGTATATGTACAAATCTCTATTAGGAGTTTGACAAAAATTCAACTAAAAAGCTATCTATTCTCTTTGTCAATCTCCTCCCTCAGTGTCCTTATTTTCCTATCACAATCAATGCCATATATCAAATACTATCTCTATAGTCATCTAGCAAAAATATAAAACTAACATATACTCTCCAAACTACGATATTATGCATGATTTCAACTCCATATCATGGTATCTCACTTACAATAACTTCAAAAAATATAAATACATACAAAATCTAAACACCATTCATCTCCCTCCAAGGGTTTCCAATTAAACAATACAATCACCTCACATAACTTCAAAATCATAGTAAAGAGATGGTTCTCTTGCATTTTCTTACCTCTTGATGGCAGAAAAGACACTTGACCATGCAAAGAACTCGTAAGCTCCCTTGCACCAACTTTCTCTCTCATCCAAACTTTCACTAAAGTTGAAAATTTCTTTAAATCTTGCTTTAATCTTATTTTCTCTCTTGATTTGTTGTTTAATTCACTTAAAAACCTTGAAGAAACATTCACATGAGGTTCTTGGGTGTCTGTGGTTTGCTCTTCGAGTTTGGAAATGGAAAAGTTGATGAAAAATGGTGATAAGAATGTGGAAAAAACTTTATATAATCACATTTCACAGCCATGAAGAGTTACTATAACAATCGACCTTGAACAGTTATATTTATTCAACTTTTTTGTTTGTCACAGTCGTGACATCTTAATTTTTCATAATTATTGTGTTATTTCTTCCCTTTCTTGAAATCGAAGCTAAAATTGGCCAATATACCTCACATATACCTTACAATGACTGAATTATCCCTTATATGTCATATATTCATATATTGTGACTAAGGCCTAATTAATGGGTATTATAAAATCAGATTGACATTTCGATAAATTTGTTTATTCTCCTATTCCTACTTTTATATATAGTATGAAGTATAATATGATATGATATAACACAAGCAAAAAAGATTTGGCAATGATATTGTTCAATTCAACATGAAAATACATGTTCAATATACATATATAGTATTAATCCACACGTAAACCCTTTTTATTATTTATTAACATTTTTTTATATTATTTGATTTTATATATATATCAAATATAGTTACATAGTTCTAATACAATTAGACTTCTAATTAATGAATTATTAATATTATTCGCTAATAAATTAAATTATTAAATGATAAAATTAATCCAATTAACTAATATAATCATATTGGTTTTTTGGTAAATTTGCTTATCCTGCCCCTATTCGCACTTTTATATATAGTACTAGTTTTCTATTAACATGCGTTGCACGTAATTATTAAATATTGGACTCGTATTATAATTCATATGAAAATTACTAATTTGTCCATTATTAATAGTCATATATTAAATAAATATAATGAATATTTTACAGTCATTTTATCTGTTTTGCTAAATTACTAATTTATTCATTATTAAGAGTTATATTAAAATAAAAGTAATAAGTATTTTTATTTGTCTCTCTACTTCCAATCATCCACGTGCAATGCACGCAATTTTTAATAATTGAATTCATTATTATTAAATAATAATAATATTATTATTATTATCCAACAAATTAATTTTAGTTACTTTTAATTATATTTGATATATTCTTATATTTTATATAAAAGTAAATTATATTATACTATGCATTTAAATTTTTAAAACTTAATTTGTTATGTATATGATTAAAATAAATTAATTATTGAATTATTAAAAAACTGGGAACACCTTTAGTAAATTTTTGATAAATTTTGGGTAAACATTTGGTAAATCTCAGCTAAATTTTGGATAAATTTTTAGTAAATTTTGAGTAACTTCAATTTTTTATAAATTTTCTGGTAAACCTTTAGCAAATCTTTGGATAATTTTAACTTTCATTAATTTTCTGATAAATTTTACGTAAACATCACCTTTGGTAAATCTTAGTTAAATTTTGGAAAAATTTTATGTAATTTCAAGTTTCATTAATTTTCTGGTAAATATAGGATAAAACTTTGATAAACTTTTCGGTAAATATTGAATTTCAGTATTTTTATAATTTTTTAGTGTTTTTAGTATTGTTAAAAAATATTAGATTTTTTTGTATTTTTGAAAAAAATTTTATAGACTGTATTTTGGTAATTATTTAGGCGTTTTTTCTCAATTTTGTAAAATTTCCAATGTTTTTTGTCATTAATTTCTAACAACTTTAAGTTTATGCTTATAATAAAAAAATAAAAAAAAAACTTTAAGTATATGCCTTAGTGTACTTTAAAAATCTCAGTATGAATCCAAAAAATTTCCACATTGTATCATTTTATATTTGTATGTATTTATAATCGAATTAATAATATATTAATTAAACTCCTAATTTAACATTAAATTATTTTTATTCATCTCAAAATATTTTATAATTATTTTTTTCTTATTATTCATACTATATCTAATTAGTACTAATAATCACATGATATCCGTATTAATATAATTACTCATCAAACAAACTCTTTTATATCTGAATTTGAATAAAAAGATAAGAAAAATTATTTTATACTTAATAAATCTTAATATATATATATATAATTGAACTTCTAATTAATGAATTATTAATACTATTCACTAATAAAATAAATTATTAAATAATAAAATTAATTTAATTTACTAATTACAATCAAGTTGGTATTTCAGTAAATCTGTTTATCCCCATTCCCACTTTTATGTATAATATGATAAGGTGATATCATTTTATTAAAAAAAAAAAAACAAAGAACATAAAAATGCGGTTTTAAATTTAGTTTTATAAATCCACATTTTGGGATTTGGTTCGATGAATATGCGAAAGAAATAAAAAAAAAAAAAAAAAGAAAATCCCTCTTACCTATTGTTGGTTCTGCGTCAATTAATTTTGCTGTTATCATTCTAGCTGCCAAGATCATTTACACCCTCTCTTTCTTCTTTCTTTTATTTTTTTTATTTTTTTATAATCGATCTAATTTGAAATTTAAATTCGAAACCTTCATCGTACATGCACTATTAAATTAAAGTTTAATGATTCAACCACCTCTTCATTAGGGACACTAGCTAATTAACCAAAAAAAAAAAAATCAAGCTATTTCCATTTAATCCCTTTAATATATTAGGGTTGACTAATATTTCAAATTTTATAACAAATCATGCAATTTCCAGGTAATCCAACCATATGACAAATCATGCTTGGATTAACCTTACTAACTTAAGGACCACAAAATTAAGAAAATCCAGGCATGAATCTGTGTTCCGATTTAGACTTTCAAATGTAAGAAATTCTGCGGACATAGACTTTTTTTCTATGATTTACGTTATTGACTTTTATTATGATGACTGCGGATGGAGATTAATTTTGACAATGATTAACGTCATTGACTTTTATTATGATGATTATGATTTTACAAATACATATATAGATATTGAATAATTAAGGATAATTTTATTGATAATTTTATTTATGAAAATTAGAAAATTTTGAATTTGAGTATTTTTGCTGTCATCTACAAATATTTAAGAGAATTTAGGGTGAATTTTACCAACGATCTGTCAATTATATAACTTGTAACAATTCGGTACCTGAAAAATTACTTGTAATAAAAAAGTACTCCAATTATGTAAATTGTAACAACTCAGTACCTTAAAAATTATTTGCAATACAAGAGTAATTCAATTTTTACTTTGTAACACAAAAATACTTCAACTTTTATTTTATAAGTAAATAGTACTTTTGTATTTGAATGTTAGTTTTCTTAACATAAGTGTGATATAAAATATCCACATTAAATAAATTTTAATAAAAATAAAATTAGATGTAATATTTATATCAAATAAATTTTAATTTTACTGAATATATATTACAACTAATTTTGTTTTTATTAAATTTTATTTGGGCATTTCATGTTATACTTCTATTAAAGAGATTAAGTGGTGTTTGAGAGTGCTGTTAAGTGTTCCAAAAACAGATTTTGAATTTTTTTTATTTAATTGACTAATTTTTTTAATTTTATGAATTATTTTTTTTAAATATACTTCTAGAAAAAATATCTATTTATCTGTATTTACCAAAAATAGTTTTCAAAACTCAAAAAAGTTAAAAATATAATTTTTTTTTCGAAAAACATTTTTTGCAAACACAATGTTAAATGAAGGTTAATAGTTAAAGATATAAGTACTATTTAGTTACAAAATAAAAGTAAAGGTATTTTTATACTACAAATAATTTTTAAAGTACTGAATTATTACAATTTACATAATTGGGGTACCTTTATGTTACAAATAATCTTTCAGGTACCGAGTTGTTATGAGTTAGATAATTGAAATACTTTTGTGTTACAAATAATCTTTTCAGATACCAAATTATTATGAGTTATATAATTAAAAAACTATAGGTGAAATTCACTTTAGAGTTTAACACCTCAATTGTGAGGGTAATATAATGACTATACTATTGTATAACTCACAGCTCACTAAGTCTTCTAATTAGCCACACAATGATGTTAGTTGACTAGAATCTAGCTAGCTAGAATGCATATTTTAGTAATTTTCTACTAATTAATAATTAAGGGCACTCAAGTAATTTAATAATTTTTAATGATTAATTACCCTTAATCTTTTATTGGTTATTTATAATTTAAAGATTCTAACCAACCATCTTTATTATAGTTAATAACTGCTTGATTTTTTATAACAAGAAATGTTTAATTTAAAACAATTCATATTTCTTTTAACTAAAAGCCTTAATGACTAATAAGCTAAAAAGGAAAAAAAAAATTACTACTATGCCAAATAAAAAGAAATGGACATTGCTATTTAGCTAGAATCTAGCTACCTAGAATGTAGTTATACATAATTAATGCATCTAATTAATTAGGATAAAGCAAGTAAAATTACTTTGTTAACCTTTTCTCAAATCTTGAATTATCTTTTAAAATTAGAGAATGTTCAAACTCCATTTGTCACCATCACCAACACTCTTTTTTAACATTTTTTTCATTGGCTTACTATTAAAAATATGTAACTCTTCTCTAAATAAAGTTAAATACAGTGATTTTCTTTTGTTTTTATAATGATAAAAATATTAAAATTTATTTTTTATTTATCATTATCTCTTCTCTCTCGTCATATTTCACAACTCATATCACTTCTCATTTTCTTTTTTACATTTTTTTAATTTAAAAAATATATGAAAAATAGAAATAAAAAAATATTTTTGGTCTACTTTTGGAATAGCAATGATATTAGTTGTTTATTTGCTGCGTTTTCTATTTTTTTAACTAATAATTTGCTTTTTCGTATTGAATTACAATTTCTTTCTTTTGAATTTTTGAACTCAAGTAATAATAACACAATCATTAGGAGATATCACTTATAGTGTGTATTACTAGTATATAGACGGAAACTAGAAGGAGCAAGGCCTATAGTATGAGCAATTGGAGTGGTGAGTGAGTAAGTATATGAATTTTTCCTTTTTAAAATTCAAATTAATTTTTGAGCGAATTATAATTGATAAGATGAAAAAAAAAAGTACAAACTTATAATAGAACTGAATAAAATTTTATAAAATTGAATATCATATATTATTAGGGTTATTTTATAACAATAAATTGCACCCAGTAGGATAATATATTTGATATTTTTGAAACTTAAATTTTCAATTTTACTTATGTTTGGCACAACGTTATTTTTAAATCTTTAATTATCATTCAAGGGAAAACCAAATTATATGGGAAATGAAGTATATCACTGTTATAAAATTTGTGGAGTGACTAGCAGTAGCAGCTTGGCTGGTGTGTATACTTTAGATACACTAGAAGGACAACATACTTTATATGTAGCTTTGAATTACACCTGGTTACATGTTTCATTTTTAATTATATGGTAATTTATATATAGAATTTTACGTTTAAATAAATAAAATAATACCAGCTAAGCCAACTCTTCTTTACTAGCAATATAATGTCTCCTTGATGGATTAATCCATCACTAAATTTTTATTTTTTTTATCATAAATTCATTTAATAGTTGAATTAAAAAACTATTTTATTAATAAATTTACATAGTCAATTATGTAAATTAAGTTTTCATATATATATATATATATATATGATTCAGCTACTAAATCTATTTTTAAAGTAACGTAAAATATGTATTTTAGTTTTATTTATTATTATATATGTTTATATAAAAAGAAATTTTTGCATTATAACTATAATATATTAACAAGTTTTATCCCTTGAAAATAATTTGTTGACTATCTTTTATTTAAAATATTCAAATAATCTTGATTGAGAAAAAAATCGATATACGAGAGTATATAATTAAAAAATTATTCTATTAATTAATTGTTTGTATAATTTATGCACTATTTATCTATAGAATATTTAAATAAAATAACATAAAGTTAGTATTTCATAAAATCAACAAAGGAAATTTGATTGTATAAAAAGGTAAATTGATTTATCTATCCGAGTAACTTTTATAAGATTAAAAAAAAAAGTGATATGTGATTTTATTTTATATAATGAAAAAATACATAACGAAGAAAAGTTAGGTGTTATGAAAAAAAAAAAAAAAAAGCTAGGTGTTACTTTTTCTTGAAAACTAAAGTCAATATTAACTATGGAGAGAGAACAAAAATTAATGAAGAAAGATAATTAATTTTGATTTAAACAATTAAGAAAAAAAATTTATGGGTATATTAGTCATTAAAAATATTTAATTACCTTATTAAACTTAATTATTAATGGAAAATGTCTAAAAGCTAGATTCTAGCTAATTATCTTTATTATAGTTTGGAGAAATAATAATGGGCTCCAAGTATCAAGATCTAAATTTTGAACTCATAAAGAAAGATATTAATTTACAAAAGATAAATTAGAAAATATTAATCCTTATATATATATATATATATATATATATATATAAAAGCTACTAATGTCATTTTTATTAAAGTTTTTCGTATAGATCAATTTCATCCAAAATATATTCGTTTTGTTCATGTAATATGTAGAAAATTAATCCAAAAAAGTGGAAACTTTTTTAATTATTTATTTAATTTTCTAATATAATATTAGTTAATATTTTAAAAAAGGCTTTAATCGATTAATTTTTTGACTTTATAAAAATGGTGAGAATTAATAAAAAATATTTGTAACCACTTTATATTTTATACTAATATTTAGAAACTTCGTCAACTTGTGATTTCATATCATTTTAATGATATTTTCCAGTAGATGTGCTTAATATTATCCCTAGTGTTTTATTATTCCTTTTTTCTAGTAATTTTTAAGTTTTCAAATAATTTTAACTCATTTTGTTTTTTTAAAAAAAATTAATTTTAAACTAGCAAACTCAAGGCTATAAAATATAAATAAATTAAATCTGGTTGGTTTTGATTACTTCTATTATTTCTCTCTCTCTCTCTCTATATATATATATATATACACACACACGGTTCTTGTAAAAAAAATTATTTTCATTTTGTGAGCCGTTAATTATTTATTATTATATAAAAACTTAGTAATTTATTATTATTAGTATTATTAGGAAAAATTACTATTTATTCCATATTATTGACATAATACACTTATATCTTGTGAGGTTTAAAAAAAATATAATATATTAGTAAAAAAAATATTTTTTTTTGCTCATAAGATACTATTAGTCCGGTAAATCAAATTTGTAGGAATACTAGTAAAATATATCAAATTTTCAAGGTTTTGGGGAAAACAACTAATAAGCACGTTAAAATAAAAAAATCTAAATCAAAGAAAATAAAAGAAGACAAAATTTACGTACTTCGGTCTTAATTACCTACGTCCACAAAGAGTAACCAATTTTTCACTACATGAAAAAATAAAAAAATTATTACAATACAATATAATTGTATCTTTCTGAGTTAATCAAACTCAAACCCGCAATTTATTATATTTCTCCTTTAACATAAATTAGAAAAATATTTCTCACCTCTCTAGAACTCCTAAATAACATTTTCAAATCTCTCAAAGGTGTTTTCCGAAACTCAAGAATATCCAAACAAAAACTCAAACTGACAAATCTCCAAATTGCTATTATATTTGCTTTCGTTGCTTTATTCCTTAATGCCTTGAACTTGCCTATTTATAGGCACCAAAAGTTACCTACTTAGATAAGAAATATCATTACAATATGATTCATTTTCCAATTTTAATAACTTTTTTTTATCCAAGTCTTAAATACTTATCATAATACATATCCAATTTGGATTCCTACAATTAAAAGTCAAATCCCAAGACAAATGGTAAATAATATAATTTTTAAATATCAATGGATACTATATATTATGTCAACTTACAGTAGATAAAATTATATATTTTTCAAACCTCAAAAAAGTACCGATGTATTATGTCAAATTATATGAGAAAAATAATAATTTTTCCTTATTATTTTTATTTAACTAAAAAATCATTTCTCTTATTATTTGAAATATAATATTATTTGCTAACTAATTTTAAACCAGCAAACTCAGGGCTGTAAATCAGATCTAGTTGGTACTGATGACTTCTATTGTTTCAAAAGTGGCCAAATATTTATGAAATTTTGAAGGACAAAAGTAGAAGCTAGCAAAAAGTTTTAACTCTAAATTGCTCAAATTCCGGAAGTTCATCTACTAATAGATTACATATATTAGACAAAATATGCATCTAATAATAGTAACTTTAACAAAAAATATCTTCATCATCAATATCATTTACATTGTGCGCAGTTTTATCTCTGTCCATATTGTTTCTTCTCGTTGCCAACTTCAATTCTTTGCATTTGGATTTGTTGTGATATGTTTTGATGCAAATTGCCACACGCCGTTTTTTCTTTTGCTTGTTGGATGTCTTTGGTGGAGTACTTTTTGTTCGTACTACTTTAGGATCTCTAACTATATTTGTACAATCTAGAACTAAAAGATGCCTTTTTGTTGAATGATTCTCAATGTCTTGATTTGCTTCACAGATCAAATGAGAAATCATTGATTCAATTTCAGACATCGTTGTTCTATAATTATCATCGGTGCTAGAAGGAGGCAAAATTGATAACATTGACCATGTAGCAATCCAAACCTAATTTCTTGAAGTTGTTTCATAATAGAGACTTACATATTCTGATGAGCATTTTCCATTACTATTCCTGTGGTTTTTTTCCCATCGAACTTTTAACATGACTTCTGGAATTTCTTTCAAATTGTGAGCTTTCATTGCACAAAACATGTGTTGATATGACCGTTAATATCGATCAAACTTTCCATAAGAACTAGAAACTAAATTATCTAACTCACGAATGAATACTATTGTCTCATGAGCAACTTCATCACCAAATCTAACAATTAAAAATTTCTTATATCCAAGGTCACTTAGTAAGCTAACTGATATATATCTTGATTCTTTTTTTTATTTCATCATAGACCTGACATCACAATACAATATTATAGATAAATGCATGTAAACAAATTTTTACGTTGAACATCAAATTTGATTATAGTTTTTAGTCAAACACAACACAATATTGCAGATAAATGTATGTAAACAAATGTTTATGCTGTATCGCCATAAAAACAGCTTGTGTGTAGTGCTCCAAAGCTGAGTTTTCAAGAGCTATTAGATGTGTCAGGAATTGTACTTTAGTGTGGTGGTTGATAAAATTTTGATGAAACTCATTTTGTCTGATTTGATTCAAGGCCCTGCAATATTACTTCACAAAGTTGTACAAACTTAGATTTGTATTAAGAAAACGGTTCATGTAAGCATTAATACTCTCGCATCTCTAGCTCATAGTCATTCCAGCAAGAAATACACCATAAAAAAAAGGCTCAACCCATTTTTCCTTTTTTTGGTATATATCAATCCAATCATTTTCTTTAAGCTTAAACTCTGTAATAAACGAGATCCAATTTTCTTCAAACTGATTTTGAGAGGACTGATTTAACGTGCATTGCTTCAGCCCAAAAACCTTCGCCCTAATAAGCTGATCTCTGAGTTGCCACACCTAGAAGTATAAATGAACCAAGCCGCTCATGAGTTATTCAGGTCTTGGTTCGGAAAACAACTCATTCGAGATCGTTTGTTAAGCTTGATGAGCTGAGTTCGAGCTCGAAAATCTTATCGAGCTTAAGCTCGATCGAGCTCGAGCTCGATACTGTTTAGTTTTTTAGCTCACGAACATGGTCGTTTAAGGGCTTGTGAACGTATTCATTTAAGGGCTTGTGAACGTATTCATTCAAGGGCTCGTGAATGTATTTATTTAAAAGCTCATGAACGTATTCGTTTAAAGGCTCGCGAATGTTCATTTAAAAGCTCGCAGATGTGCTCATTTAGAACTCATTTATATCATATTTTGTTATTGAAGTCAAGCTTTTTGTCATTATTTGTTAACAAGCCGAGATTGAGCTTTTGTCTTTATTTGTTAACTAGCCGAACTCGACCTTAGTTCGTTAACTATAATAAACAAATTTTTCATGAACCGAACTCAAGCTGCTCGCAAGCTCACTAATTTTTAAACTAGTCGAGCTCGAGCTTAACTATAAAAGATCGAATTGAGCTCGAGTCTGAGATATATTTAAACGAGCTGAGCTCAAGCTCATCAATATTCGGCTCAACTCGATTATAGCCCTAGCCACACATGAGCATGATCAGGTATAGGTTTTTGGGTTGTCTGCTTGTTAGTTTGACACTTGGGGGGGTCTTTTGTCATTGAGCTTTACATAAGTTAGAGCAGATTGCTGCTTGAGCTAGCATAAATAAAATATCCAGTAGATTCAAAAAATTTTTATTTTTCCATTTTTTCTAAAACAAAAAGATACTTAATATTCAAGTTGAAGAAAACTAACAATGAAAACAATAATGGAACCTAAGCAATTGCCAAAATGTAATATTCTTCAAGTAAGCAAAATAAGTCTCATAACTAGCATCCAGTCGCAATTGGATCAAAGTTCAAAAACTATGGTGGCTTGAAAGGAATTGTGGTCCAATAGAGCAATATTTTACGATATACTCACGTTGGAGAGAGACCATATGATATTTTGAAAATTGCAGTTTATGATCCCAATAGTAGAGATAGACTATTGTAGACTATAAAACGCAGACTATTCCAAACACATATCAATTGTTTGTAAGAGAACTAATTAGTCTCCAAGCGTTAACATAGGCATGTAGTGCACTAAAAAGTATACATTTCAAACCCAACAAGCCATCGATGACTTGTGTATAAGTTCTCGATGCAATATGCAAAGAGAAACAGAAATAAGAAGGAAACTACAGAGAGGAAATTTACCATAATATGCGAGACACTATCAGATCCTCCACAGATGGTCCTTTCATTAGAATTCTTTTCTTTTATATCTCCATCATCTCCCCGACTTCCCACTTGATTAGTGGAGTCAGTGACCAGTTTGAGGACATCATCAGATTGGGATTGATAATTCAGATCTTCAAATGAAATGAAAGAGTTCGAGAAAAAAAAACGGCAAACCTTGTTTAGAGAATAAAGAAATGTAATGAAAGGGTCTGAGAACAATCGCCAGAAAATAAAGAACAATCCCCTTTCAAAGGTAGTGAAGGAATCTGAAAAAAAAAGGATTCGCCAGAAAATCAAACCATGTTTAGAAATGTAATTAAGCTTGAAAAGAAATGGACAAAAAAAAAAAAGAAAAGAAAAACTTAGAAGATAGAGGATGACTTTTAGACTGACTGATTGAGGGAAAGAGAAGAGAAGATGGGGAAATGCTAGGCTATTGGTAAGTTAGGTTGCAGGTTAACATATTTGAAATTATCTACCTGTTTAATAGGTTTCAATTAACTAATCTAAATAGTCATTATTAAAAATGAATCATCTAAGGTTATAAACATCCAGGTTTATCTATAAACTCGGTACATTATAGGACTTTTAACGGGTGAATATAGTGACAAATATATAATTTGTAACAAATTAGTGCTTGAAATATTATTTATAATATAAAAGTATTCAAATTATGTAAATCGTAATAACTCAATACTTTAAAAATTATTTGTAACACAAATATATCTCAATTTTTATTTTGTAATACCAAAGTACCTCAACTTTTATTTTTAAGGAAATAGTACTTCTATTTTTAACTGTTAGTTTTCTTAATATAAGTGTGATATAAAATATACATATCAGATAAATCTTAATAAAAATAAAATTAGTTATAATATCCACATCAGATAAATTTCAATTTTACTGATTGATTATTACAACTGATTTTGTTTTTATTAAAATTTATCTTGATATTTCATGTTATACTTCTGTTAGAGAGACTAAGAGGGTGTTTAAGAGTGTTGTTGAGTGTTCCAAAAACATATTTTTAATTTTTTATTAATTTTTTTTTCAAATATGCTTTTAGAAAAAAATATTTATTTATCTGTGTCTACCAAAAATAGTTTTCAAAACTAAAAAAAAATTAAAAATACAAAATTTTTTTCCGAAAAAGGATTTTTCCAAATACTATGGTAAACGAGCTCTAATAGCTGAAAACAAAAGTATTATTTAGTTACAAAATAAAAGTTGAGGTATTTTTGTATTACAAATAATTTTTGAGTTACTGAGTTGTTACAATTTATATAATTAGAGTACTTTTGTATTACAAATAATATTTGGAGTACTAAATTATTATAATTTATATAATTGACGTATCGTTGATGAAATTCACCCGACTTTTAACATAACATTTTAAACGAATTTGGATAGACGTATTAATTGGGCTTAGGTATGACATTTTTTATTGATTCAAAATTTTGGGGTACTAAAATGCAAAATGTGCAATATACCCATCCCATCAGCCACGGTTTAATGTGTTGGCTTTGTTTAAGTTTGACTCTTTTAAAACTAATATATATATATATATATATTAAAAAAAAACTAATAAGCATTCCATTTTATTATGAATGCAATAATCAATGTACAATGAATTTTATGTTGAAAATTTGAGAAGGAATAAATACTTTGGAGCAAATGTAAAGAAAGGTTAGTAGAGTAATTTTACGAGCTTTATGTTAGCATTGATTTCATTTAACTATGTTCTAGCTAGCATAGCTAGATTCTAGCTCAATAGTCAAGTCCTTAGCCAGAAAAGGATAAAAATTTGGAATTGGAAAGTAAGAAGTTGCGTGGACAAAAAAAGTTTGCCAATGAAAAAGATTATTGACCAAATAAGGACAGAAATTTTGGAGCTGGCAAATACTTTTTCTACGCACGGAAATTAATTTCTAGAAGAGGATGTTACAGCTCCAATTGGTAATATTAAATGTAGGATATGGGGTTGAAATTGCTTGTTGATCCATACTACAAGGTTATTTTTGCACGTTACCCTAATAATTTTATTGCTGGGTATAGGGCTATTTACTATCCTTAATCCATATAATTGGCTTTTTAGTTTTTTTCGGTATGGCATGAGTTTTGTTCGTATCTAGTTTCAATATATTATTTTTAGTCAAATTTTTTCATCACTTTGAATATTTTGCTCTTGATAGTTTTTTTCCTTTTTTAATAAATAAAATTTGGTTTATAAAATAAATATCAAATTCATAGAAATTCCTTTACCTATTCGTGTATGAGACATCTTTGACACAGCGACAGAGGGATCGATGGCTTCCAATCGTACAGTTCATAACTAATGTCGCTTAGCATATAGAGGCTACACTTAAAAGCTTCTGCGATAAATGGATTAATTTCATAAGTGGTTATTATATTTTTAATAATTTATGCAATAATTTTTTTTTATAAAAATCATTAAATTTTATTTTATTTTATAAAAATTACTTTCATCAAATTTTTCACTAAATTGCTGACTTAAACAACGACATGGCATCAGAATGCTGATAAATAATACCACATCAGCAAATTCAAGGAATTGTGATATTATGTCATTATCCACATCAACAATCCTGTGAGGAAATTGATGGAAGTTATTTTTATAGAAAAATAAAAAGTTTAGTTATTTTTATAGAAAAAAATTATTTTTGTACAAATTATCAAAAGTATAATAATATTCGGTAAAATTAACTCCAATATATGTAACACTTTGATGAATTAAATGAAGTTCTTCAATAAATTGAGAGCAACAATGACAAAGAAGTACCACTTTAAAAGATCATGATTAGATAAAAGCTTTCAATCCTCACAAGTATTTTTACGTTCATCTCAGATTAATTGGCAATGATGGGTTCATCTCTTTTTTTTTTTTTTGTATTGTAATGCAATGGAGTTGTAATATTAACTAAGACAAAAACCATAATTCTGTAGAATTAATTTTAACAAATTTTCATGATTTGGTCCTAATTAAATCCTAAATAATTGAGCTACCGTATAAGTGTGTGTGGACATTGTCACTTGAAGCAAGGAATATTTTATAGCTTATGATGTTCCCCATATCACATTTCGAAGCTTTTCTTTTGATGTTAAACATACATATACTCCTTCCCTTCCTAATTAAATAGATGTGTTTAAGGGTTTTATGATTGGCGTTTTACTTACAAGTATCAATAAACATTAAATATTTGTAATAAAAAAATTAAATGTTTTTTACCCATTCTACCATTATTTAATAATTGGCGGAAAAGATCTTTGTTTTAATAATAATAATAATAATAAGAGATATAAATTTTATCTATTTGTTGAACACATTTCTTAATGGCTTAATTATATAAAAATATTCAAATTTTAGAGTCGTTAACAATTTTAGTACTAAGTATCAAAATTTGTACAAATATATAATTATATAAAAAGAAGAATTAATATAGAAAATAAATTAAAAAAAACTAACACACCGTCCTTCTGATCATTCTCCTTTTCCATCTCTGTCCATTTTCTTCATATCCTCCTTGAGTTTTATCCACTGTCACAATTAACAATTAAGCAAACATCCATCTTCGCAAGAAAAAAAAAAATTGATTTCTCCCTCTACCTCACTCAGATTTCCCTCAAAACCAGCAAGAACAGTGGCTTCCACAATTCGAAAACTCGTCAAAACCCGATCTTACAGTTGCATAATCTGTTGAGATTTTTAAATTGTGGGGACTTGGATTACACTAAGTAATCAAACTTGAATAATGAAAAATATTTCTAATTGGAATTGCATTCATTTTCTTAATTGATAAATTTAAAAAATTTTAAATATTTAGGTGTAAGGTAAACATTCATGAAAATGTTTTGATAAACACCTTTAAAATTTTGAAATTAAAATTATTCTTTTAATTTATATAAAAAAAATAATTGTAAATTTGAGTTAGATGAACGGGAAAAAATATAAATTGTATTATATTTTAATTATTTAATTTTTTATACAGCGAACAATTGGTTAGTCTAAAAGTAAGTAATCGAGACCGAACCACAAATATCTTGTGTGATCTCATATTTTATAAGGCTTAGATTTTTTTATTTTGACATTATTATTGTTGTTTTTCCGACATAATCGACGCGTGGCACCCAGCTCTCTGTTTCCCCTCAAACGACGACAAGGCTTCATCCTATGGCACAGGCCGCACCTAAACTCGAAGCTATTCCAGATTTGATTCTCCATGAAAATCGGCATCTGCTTCTTCAAATTTGTATCATTTTAGATGGGGAAACTATGATTGAAGACGGCATGCTGGGTAATCACTAATGAGTTTAGATTCTAATTGCGTGGAACAAATGAGCTTGTTAGTTGTTTTATGCAGAAGCATCCTGAGTTTTCTTTCTTTTATTTTCTGATAAACAATCTTCATCCTTTTTGCCAAACCCTAGACCAAAGCCTGCACCGTTGTCCCCACCATCGTCTCAGATTTATGGTTTTCATCCCTCCAGCCCGTGTATTTGGTTTACGAGTGCTTGAATTGAAGGAGCAGGGAGTTTTCCCCCAATTTTATGGTTATTTTACTTCGATTGTTGGTTTATGATTTGTGGTTTTCATCCCCCACACCAGCTTGTGTTTGGTGTACTGAGTACTTGGTTTACTTCGATTATTTCCCCTAATTTCATGGTTAGTCTGCAATGAAGCTATTGAACAAAGAGGGAGTGAAAAAGAGGAAAAGATATTGAAGAATTGTGTTCTTCCCATGCCAACATTATTATCATATTCTGTCAAAAAATAAAGTCAGGTTTACTAGTTTTTAAAATTAGTCCTTTATTTTTTTATAATTATATATTTGCCCCAAAACTAAGCTGTCTCACTTTAAAATTTTTTTTTGGCTACCATACAGGATAAAACTACCGTTTTTTTTGCCGGATGTTAATTTTGAAATAAAAAACATTATTTGTGTATTTTTATACAAATTTTCATATTTTGTGCGAAATTATTAACAACCCTAAAATTTGGATTTTTTAAGCGATTAAGTCTTTCCTAATTATTGTATAAAACTTTAGACGACATCTATTTAGAAATAAAGGGAGTAACGAACAAACAGCTTTTTGCAATGAAATGATTTCGCATTCTGTAATTAATTTCCAGCGGGTTAGTTATCATTCAGTAATTTATTTGTAAATATTTTTGGAGGGAGAGAGTTAGATTCTTAGTAGTTTGTTGCGTTATAAGTTGAGTCAGCATTTCAACCCAAGTATTAGCTCTTTCAATGTTAATAGGAGTTGGAATAAGATTTGCAACATAATTGATTTTAGAAAAATTCATGTAGACTAGGTTTATTAGGCTAACTAAATCACACAATAATATGTATTTAATTGTTATATTTTTATCTTTACATCAACCAAATAAAAATAAGATAATAAAATATATTATTATATAATTGGTTGGTTTATGGAAGATACGGTAGTCGAGCTAATAATTTCACTTGATTTTAATATCTGTTGTATTGATCACTCTCTTTTGCTGTGTCCGCAAGTTGTTTCTTTTGGAATTTGCTGGGCATTAATTCTAGGTTTAGCAGTAGTAGTATCGGAGAATTCTTTGCTCATGCGTTTGACAATTGGTTGCTAAGATTTGTTTTCTTATGTGGAGCTTGTGGTGGCATAGAAATAAATAGATTTGGGAAGAAATTAATTTTTGATTTAAAATTGTAAATTTTGCTCTTAATTCTTTGCAGGAAAAGCAAAATATTAAGATTCATCCAGCTGGAATAATCCTGATCATCTATCTACAAGATTATTCCTATCTATATATAGTTCAAAATACAAATGAATTAGCTAATAATAACTTATCATTATGTTACATTTATCAAATATATTGGAATACCATAGGTTGACATGGTATCAGAGTCTTAAACTGAGCATAATTTTTTTTTTTTAACGGTAATGTCCGCGCACCTTGCACTGCTAAATTCTTTTATCTCTGCTCCACCAGTGTCCTCTTTGGCTCGTCATTTCTTTACTATCAAGTAGAAGTGTAAACAAATCAAGCTACTCGTGAGCTACTTGAACTCAACTTGCAAGATATTCGAATTTAACTCAGAGTTAATCGAGTCGAGCTCGAATAACTTGAGTAGTTTATCGAGTATCATAACATTCGACTCGTAAGACTCGCGAGCTTAATCGAACTCGACTATTTTTATTATTTATTAAATTATATTTATATCCTTATTATTTAAATACCTAAAAATTCTATATTTCCTTCTTTAGTTGGAGTCGAATTGAGGTTAATCTAGTACATTTCAAGTCAAGTCGAGCTAAGTATACTACTTATTAAAATTTTTAGCTCAATCAAGTTTTATCAAGTCTTGCTCGAATAGCTAGAACACTTTTCGAGTCTAGTTTTGATCAATTAAAAAGAAACTCGATCAAATTTGAGCTTCGAGTATTTTAATCGAAACGAGCTCGAGTCTGGCATTGTATCAACTCGACTCTTGCATTATATCGACTCGACTCAAATTGATTACACCCCTACTATTAAGTTAACATCCAAAAATTTATCTCATATGGGAAACCCAGTTCCTCTCTCTTCTAAATTGTCAAAAACTCAATGGATGTGGACTCTTCCTCCATTAGAAACCATACCCTCTGATATAAATCTCACTAACGTATAAATTGAAAAATTTTAAAATTCATAAATTTCATAAAATTTATGAATTGCGCAATCTATGAATTGTAGAAATTTCATGGTTTGATTTTATTATAAAATTTATGAATTTTTATATTTGGTTTAATGATTACAATTTATAGATTTAACAATTAATTTTTAATTTTATCTTTTATTAAATATTGATAATTTATTATTAATTAAACATGTACAATCAATTCCAATATATACTTAAGAATTTTAAAATAAATTTGATTATTTTAAGAATTGAAAAATAAAAAATAAAGTTATTACATGTTATTATGTTTAATAACGTTGCTAAATAATAATAATAATAATAATAATAATAATAATAATAATAGCTAAAGCAATTAGTTGAAATTAAAAAAATAATTTTTGCTTTTTTAGAAATAAGGATAGTTTCGAAAAGTTATTAATTTATTAGGGATAATACTAAAATAAAAAAATATAGCAACAATTTATTATTAATCAAAATTTATGGATTCTAGACATTTTCACTTAAGAGATGAAAAATTATATGATTTAAAAATGAAAAATTTTAGTAGATCATGAAATTTTTAAAATTTATAAATTTTAATTTTTTTAAATAGTCAAATAATAAATTAAACATAAATCTATAAATTTTCAAAATTTTCTATTTAAAATTTCTCAATTCAAATATAGTCTGAATTAATTCCAAATCTAGAGTATAATACACTTTTATAAAATTATGCTATAAGGCTCTAATCTATAGTCAATCATATTTCCGATACGAGCAGTTTACAATTGAATCCAACTTTTCTTACAGGCAATTAATTTAACGGCAAATGCTGCTGATTGGTCTAGTATAGCATGCCTACATTACTTGCACCCAGCACCACTGATTAAGAAAAATCCAACCACAAATCTATCTTCAAAATTTGGAATTCAAATGTTAAAAATTCAGAGGACAGAAAATTTTGGTTATGAATAACGTTTTTTACTTTCATTTTGATGACTGAATGATTTGAAAATGATAGAAATTTAGAACTGAAATGTAAGAAATTCGGAGAACAGAAATATTTTCCAATAAAAAAGATTATTAACCAACACTTAGTTAGCTGAGATGGTTTGACACATTTTCTTTTTAAGTGATGTGTCAAGTTCAAGTCTTGTATATAGAAAAAATCTATATTGAAAGAGTTCTACTTAATATTGGACTATCATTTAGTTTGAACCGGATTAATTAGGCTCATAAACTAGTTAGTAATGTACAAAAAAAAATTATTGTGGTTACTATGACGAAAAATAACTTAGGCCCTGTTTGGTTTACCTGTTGAATGCAGTTGGTAACTGTTGGCTGATTGATAACTGATTGATATTAGTATTCGGTAAAATTAATTAAGCTACGGCTGTTAGAATGTAAAAATACCCAATAGGGATATAATTTATAATTAATTGAATAATATAAATATATATATATATATTTTTATATGAAGTATAAGTAAATAAAATAATTATTTCATATACTATAATTAAGATAATAAAAATAATAAAATTTAATTAATTATAAATAAAAATTTTAAAAATATATTTGTATATTTAAAAATAAATTTAATATTATTTATACTTAATATTATTAAATAACATATAAAGCAATTAGAAATATATTATATATATTTTTATTTAAAAACAAATAATATTACTTGTTTAAATATTATTTTTAATATTTTTATATTTATAATCATAAATAATTTATTGATTGAAAAATTCAATTTGGATGAAATAAATATTTTGTAATTAATAAAATATATAAAAGTAATATAATCCAATTCAAAATGGAGTTTGTGATTGAAGAGGAGTAATATAGCTCCAAAATGGAGTTTGTTTTTGACACAGCAGCAGTTGATTGATGTTAGAATCAATTATTAGCTACTGATTAGAAAGTCTTATCAAACACTGTAACTCAGCTGTTAGAGACAGCAGATAGCTTTTTAAATATCTAATAGCTGAATCAAATACCCATTTTAATAAGAACATAAATTTAGAGATTATTGATATGGATAGAGAAAGATTTCATCTTTCTTGCAATCAGCTATTGAAAGAATCAAATCAGTTTTGGTTATTTGTAATTGCGCTAATTTGTCATTATCTTTGGAGTAATTCTAGGAACAAATTATTGTAGTTGATTACTTTAGTTTCCATTATTTGTTTTCTACCTTGTATATATTGAAAGACTTGTATTCTCTTTGAAATATATAAAAAATTATTAGAGCTTAACTCATTTAATATGGCCAATCAAATTACATCCATTACCATCAACAACACAACCATAACCTCTACAGCCACAACTAATTACAGCTTTGTTATAAAACTTTCTCCAAAAAATTATCTTGCTTGGAAGATACAATTTCTTCCACTCCTTAACTATCATAATATGAACTCCTTGATCAATGGATCACCTGAACCTGAAACCACCATTCCTTCAACTGAAAAATCAAATGAATGTGTCCCTAGTCTCGAATACTCTCAATGGTTCAAGAAAGATCAACTCCTTCTCTCATGGATCTTGTCTTCTTTATCTGAAGAGGTTTACTCGTATATTATTGGATGCAATACCTCCTTTATAGCATAGCAAGCACTAGAAAGTACTTTTGGTTCTATATCTCAGAATCGTCAACGCCAATTGTATGTTGAACTTCAAGAACTCAAAAGGAACGATATGTCAATTGCTCAACAACTAAAAGTCAACATCTTGCTGATGAGTTGGCTGCAGCTGGATGGCTAATTTCTCCTGCCGAATTTAATATTGTTATTTTTCGTAACATTGGTATTGAGTTCCATCCTATTGTCTTTGCTTTAAACCTTCGAACTGATCCAGTATCCTTTTCAGAATTATATAGTTAACTTGTATCGCATGAAATATTGTTGCAAAGTTATCAATCATTACCAGCAGCCATGGCAAATCTCACAATTCGGTCACCTTCAAATGCTTCAAAGCCAAATCAAACACTTGGTATTCAAGCACCAATATTTATCGAAGCCAAAACAACAAGCAGTGCAAGCGCCAAATTTGTGGCTACCACAACCATACAGCAGACTATTGTAAGAAAAGATATGCTCCACAGCAAAACAGTAACTATCAACTCAAGCTAATTATACTTGGCAAAATCCAACACCATTGCCAGTACGACATGGTTATCAACAACATGTTGGCTTGTATAGATAAAGATAAAGATGAGGTATTTTGTCAGTAGATGGGGATAAGGACAAACTACCTTTAGTTGCTGAGGAAGTTGTGAGTGGGTGAACTGGATAGGAGATTTGCAGCTAAGGGAAAACTGGCATGTCAACTATTGGTTCATCCTTATGTTAAGAGGTACCTGAAACAATCTTAAAGGGAAACATATTCATCAAATTGTATACGACGGGCCACATATTTTTCCATTATCTTTGTCTAGACAACAATAACCCAAATGCACAGGAGAATAACCTAGAAAAATGCATTGTTTGGAGCGAAATGAAAATTTATTGGTATGATATGGATGAAGAAGTGGATACACAGCACAACCAAAAACCTTGAGGAAGGCATAATCTGGAATTTTATGAAATAATAATTGAAAAGGAATGTTATGCTTTAATGATGAGGATGGTAAACGATTCACTAAAAAGACAGGTATCTCAAATGCAAACTCCCAAAACTGAAAATGGTGCCCTACTATGACCAAGCAAAGCAAGACCAATATCCACAGTATGTCTAATCTTCCTTTCAGCAGTACCATTCTGCTCATGTGTGTGTGGACAAGATATTCAGTGAATAATGCCTTGTTCTTTAAAAAACTTGCTTAGAGGTCTATATTCACCTCCCCAATCAGAATTAAAGGATTTGATAATAGTATCAAATTGTTTTTCCACCATAGATTCGAATTGAAGAAAAACAGTGGACACGTCACTCTTACATTTAATGGGAAAGAACCAAGTAAATAATGAATAATCATCAATAAATATTACAAAATATTTGAAACCAGAAAAAGAACACAGTGGCGCAAGACCCCAAACATCTGAATGAATAAGCTCTAAAGGAGAAGAACTACGATTAAATGTCAATGGTAATGAAATTCGATGAAGCTTGCCTAAGCAACAAGCATTACATTTACTAGAACTGAGTTTCTTATTGGAACAAGGTAATTGAAATTGACAAACTAATTGCTGGACAGTCTGAAAATTAGGATGACCTAGTCGAGCATGCCAATCTTCCAAGCTCACAAGATAAGCAAATGCATCATGAAGATGAGGTTGCTCCAAATTGGCACGTAACTTGTAGAGGCCCAACTCACTCATTCCCCAAAGCAACATATTTTTGGTAACCCGATCTTTGACAGAACAATGATCAGAGTGAAACTCAAAAAAGCAATGGTTATCACGACAAAATTTTTGAACAGATAAGAGAGGTTTTGTGACATGAGGAACATGTAATATATTATTTAAACTGAGAGATCTTGAAAAAGATAGAATGGAACTTGTACCAGTGTGAGAAATGGGTAAAGCTGAGCCATTACCAATAACCAAACGGTCCTTACCCTAGTATTCGTCAATTGTGCTGAAGGAAGACAGGTTAGGTGCTACGTGGTGAGTAGCACCAATGTCAGGGTACCACTTTATTTTGTTCTCTACTGGGGCTTCATAGGCTGTTTTAGATGGAGTTGGGAAAACTGACAAATGAGCCTGTGGTGGACCATCAGAGTTCTTGAAAGTAGGAAGATTGGCAGTACTGTTACGATTGAAGCATAGATCAAAACGGCATCGGCAATTAGCAGCAATATGATTGTTATAGCCACATATTTGACAAGAGGAAGGTGACTGAGAAAAATACCCCTTTTTGCCTCGATTACCTTGCTTACCGCGATGATTGTTAGTACTAGAATTTTGCCAAGAAGAATTGGAATTGTTGGTGAATGATTGTTGAACAATATTAGCTTCTGGAAGTTGAGGTTGTTGTGACTTTAATAAGAGTTCATAAGCCACCAATTGACCATGAATCTCATTAAAAGAAATAGGTCGGAACGCTGATGCAAGGCTCTAATTATTCCATTATAGTATGAGCCAAGTTTGCGAAAAATAATAGCATTAAATTCCGCAGGGGAAATAGGCTGACCTGCTAAAGCCAAAGAATCTGCAATGGCCTTGGCTTGATAGAGATATTGAGAAACTAATTTATCACCTTTGGAAAGATTATGAAGTTCAATATGGAGTTGGGTTCGCTGAGCATGACTCACAACACCATAAGCCTTAGCAAGTGCATTCTAGACTTCAGAAGCTAAATTAAGCCCGATAAGTTGTGGGTAAACCTCCTTTGAGATTGAAGAGAACAACCAAGAGAACATCAATTGATCTTTGTTAAACCAGACAGTATAATCCGGGTTGAGCTCTTTTCGATTGGAGATAGGATTAACAATCTCCTTTAATGGTGCAGGTTCTGATCCATCAAGAATACTATGAAGATTATAAAAATTAAGTAAAGGCGTGAACTGGAGCTTCCAAGGAATATAATTCTTAGAATTCAGTTTGATAGAAAAAGGTTTGGTGAATGTGTGTTGGTGCAACAGTAAGGGTTGAAGAAATAAGAGTGGGAAGGGTAGAAACGATGGCGGATGAAGAAATATGAGATAACGAGGTAGAGGAAGACATATTGAGAGAAGGCTTTGATACCAAGTTCAAAAAAGAGATTTGAGTTGGAAATATTTTATTATTTTTCAAATTACTTGTACTGGTACATGTGTGAGCTCTATAAGTACAGATGTTGAACAGATTTACAATTGAGATAAATACAAACTTTTAAAATGTAAAGCGTGTAGCAGCAAGTGGTTAAGAATATTTATCCAATCACACTCCTTAATCACTAATGTTTCGTCGATTTTGTAAAAAAAATTTTCGTTAGAAATGAAAAAAATTTCTATATAGATAAAAAAAATAAAAATTTATCAGTAAATTTTAAAAAAAAAAATTTAAATTTTAGTAAACCGTAAAAATTTTTCTACTTTTATTTTAGTGATGGGCTTGAAGCCCAATCAAATGTGCATGTCCTGACCCAATGAGTTCTAGACTTCTTACAATCTCGTTTCGGATGGGTCACTGGGGCTGGCCCAGTAAACATTAATCCTTTAACCTTCTAGCTGTTTTCTTAGACACAGAGTAAGAGGTGAAATAAATTTAGGTGAATTACACTTATACAGAAAACACAAGTATAGCATAAGCATCAATAGCAATCAAAGAAGAAATACCAGCAGGACAATCCTCAGTACGTACTAACTATACTCATCTATAGATGTATTAAACTTGGCAAGAGTATGAGCCGGCCTATTACAAGGCCAGATGTGAAGGATCAAAATCTTTAATACAAAATACCCAGTTGGTACGAGACTCTTTCAACTTAACTAGATATCTATATTAGACCAAATTTTAAATATGTAGCTACTTTAAATATTTTTAAAGTAGTGTTTTGATATCTTTCAGGATCTTACTTCATACGCTCTAAATTAATCGTCCTAACTTCAAGTACTAAAAAACAAAAGGCAATTGGTTAAAATATTAGTTTGATGATCCGAGCTATGAGATCTTAAATTCTAATAATTTTTATAACTAAACCAACAAATAAGAAAAATAAAATTTATCTTTAGTTGCTTTGTATATTTCTTATATTAAATTGTGATGTAATAATTTTTAGTGAAAAAGATAAGAAATAGCTTTAATATACAATTTAAACTATAATAACGAGGAGAAATCTTTCCTGGAAAAATCTGCTGCTGCCTAATCAAATGCAGTGGTTACTGCATCAACAGAAAGTTACCAAGATGTTCAACAAGCTCGAAGTGTAGATCGGATATATCCAGGTGTCTGTATTTATACATTTCATCATTTTGTCTTTTTGATTGGTTTTATCCAAATTATTCTCTATATTCAGTTTTTGATCCATTTTACTCTTTAAAAATTCAAATTTTGGTCATAATAATACACCTTGTCATATAAAAAAAAGAGTGTATTTCATGAGTTAATAAATTTTTTTAATATTAACAATATGTGATACTATTATATGACATTTGAATCAATTGAGTTTTCGAAATATTAAGTGGTAAAGTGAAATAAAAATCAACATAAAAGAAAAAAGGATAAAATAATTAAAATAGTAAAAGAGAACAAATATAGATAACTCAATGTATCTATCTGCCTATAAATTAGAAAAAGATAGCAAATTGTAGGTGCATAAATGATGTGGACATATGGGGCATGCAAGAGGACATCATATTACATATGAATATAAAATGTATGATTTACAGTGCCTGGAAAACTGACAGCCACAACGTGTTATGGAATTATGGAGGAGATTTCTCCTTCCTTGCCGTGTTCGTTAGTGTTGAAAATTAATTTTCTATCAAATTCTATTTATTTATATATCAATCACTATCTATCCATTTTGCCTCTACAAGCAATATTATTTATATTTATTTTACCGGACAAGGATAAGAATATGCAACCCAATTTCCCTCCTGAATTAATTAATTTTTTTTCCTTAAATTAAATTTTGTAGAAAATTCTAAACCCGTCAAATGGTTGAATCAAAGTCTTGCTTAATAGATCCATTGAAGTAAAAATTTGACAAGAAATATAATAAAACCTAAATAAATTAATTTTGACTCTGAAAATCATTTGAATTTAATCTTTCAAAAATGAGTCGATTCGATGAACCTCACAATTAACCCAATTCACGATCCAAAATTCATATGAACCCAAAATGGTCCGACCCAGTTATCAAGTCTGCCCACATATTCAAAAATCCACATTGACAGGGAAGAAGAGTAAGTCACCATGTACAGAACTATCTGCTAAAATACTTCTCGGTCAACATAAAATCTAAGAAAATTATATCATTGCATTGAAAATATATATTATATTCATCATAGTGCAGGAGTTTTTACTAGTTTGTAGATCACTATAATACGAGATTTTAATTTCAAATTATTCTATGTAAGAAATTAGAAAGGAGAAATGGCATATATATATTTAGTTATTTAAACTATTATAAATTATGATTAACTCTTTTTAATTAAAAGTTTGTCAATTGAATATATATCTTAATTTAATATTTTGAAACTATAATTTGTTATATTAATTAACATTGATTTGGATACTTAAGTACTTTATAAGTGGAAACTAACTAAAATTTATTCAATTGATTCTCTTTACTATCATTAATGAGATGTTGAATGCTTTATAGATTGGGATTAAATTTGTTTAAAATTAAAGGCAATTTGCATTCAATTTAATGTCAAATGTAATCTTGGAATGAATTTAATTTGGTTTGGTAAAAATATGACACTTCAAATATATTTTTTTATTTAGCACTAAAGATTTTTTTTAAATAAGTCTACACTGATCTAATTGTATAAACGGCTGCATTACTCTAGATATATCTATATAGACTTATTTAGATCTAGATTTTTTTGACTTTAGAATTAATCGCTCTAATAACTAGTTTTGCTCAAATCTATAAAAACCTAATCCATTCAGTTTTGGACTAATTTTGTATAAAACTATTTTTTTTTTTAACCAAATGTCACACACATATATATATATATATTAAAATTATTAAGAATATGAATATTCAATATACGTTTGAGAGTTGTATTATAATCAAGTACCAGTTGCAACTGTTTTATTAAAAAATAAACATATAAATAAATACCAGTTGCAGCTAAATTTGTCTTTATTTTATTTTGATTTTTAAATTATAATAGGTTTTCATGATATTGACCTCAATGCCGACACTTATTTTCTTTAAGTTAAAAAAAAAAAAGGAATTATTGATAAAATAAAAATTATTGACACTTATTTTCTTTAGAAAAATTTTGCAGCTAAGTGATAAGTTACAAGTCCTAGGAAATTGTTGCATTAATAGTGACATTAACAACCAATTAAAAAGTAATTTGATTAATATTTTTATTAATGAGAATTGTGAAAAGTTTTCTTGCCACTATTTATAAATATTTTATAAATATAATATTAACGAGAATTTAACACATTTATGATATATATTATAAAATGATTAATGTAGTCATACTTTCTAATAAACAAAAGATAATGACAGTAACATATAAAATCATAATTTTTCTTTGAAAGACGTACAGAATATAATATGTAATAAATTTGAATTAGAGGTAGTGGTTTATTTCTACTGTTTCCTTGTCACTGTGTCACCTCTGCAGCTAACTGAATTTATTTGTAAAACTAAAACCTCCTTCAAGAAAGAGATAGAAACGCGTTTCATTGTCAATCTTGTGGGGGCATACTTTATTAATTTTTATTCTTTAATTACAACTTTACACCTTTTCTTAATTTGATCCCAACTTAATAACTACATAAGTTTGATCGATTTAATTCTGCGATCTAATTAATTAATTAGTTGCTTTAAAATTATAATCTTTTTAGCTCATAATTAACAAATAATGAAATTATTTTCATCATAAATCACGATCTAATTCTGTAAACCACATAATTTACGTACTGTAGTCCATATTGTTTTGAAAGGTATAAGAAAATCAGTCATATCAAATATAATAATAAAAGTGTTAATTCTAGTAACTTGAATAGCGAGTTAAAATTTTCAATCAAATTCTTTATAAAAAAAGATATTTCATAAATACATAAATAAAGAAAAAGAAAACAAGTTAGGGTGTGAAGGAAGGACAAATGTACATAGAGAATCTCATGAGTATTAGTGAAGATTTGTTTGCTTAAGCTATTTTAAGACACATACAAATATTTTATGAAGCCTTAAAACTCTGTCATTTTTGAGTTTGTTTGAATGGATAGCTTCAACTATTTGTCCCCTTGTAACCAATAAATTGTCACTTGCCAATTTTTTTCTATCAAGTTGAAGGCCTCATATACACGTACAAGAACTAAACTCCAATTAGAATATTTAGTCTTCACTTGTTTCAGAATTTAGACTTCTCAAATATGACTTCTTATAATTAATTAACCATAAGATTGTTTCCTCTTTTTTTCTTTTCCCTTTCTTGAAAAGAAAAAGAAGATTGTTTCTCCATTTATCAAAATATATTATTCAATAAATTAACTTAAAGAGCGAAATGAGATGGTATGATTTATTATTCTTTAAACATAAGTTTCATATTCCAACTATGGATATTCACTGCAAAATTTTGAGATGAAACACTTTAATTACTCCTTAATAGGTCTGGCATGCGCGAATTCATACTAATATGCAATCTTTGGATTGTAAAATTCTGGATGCCTTAGACAAAAAAAAAAAAAAATTATTAAATAAATTATTATCAGCCTAGCTGGCTTCTTGCTATATATATCCCTTCCACATCTTCTGGACTAAGTTGTAATTTCTGCAGTAATAATTTTTTTTAATTTATATTTTTTGGTCAGAAATTGAATATATTCAATGTATCTTTTTACCTTGTCTACATGAATTTTACGGGGTCTAAATCGACAACTTCACAACTAAAAAAATGATCTGATACTAAATTTTAAAGTCGATCGATCGTTACTGAAAATTAACTTGCTACAATAAATTCAAACTTCCTAAGCCTTTAAGAAATCAGATGGAAAATCTAGAAAATTAAGTTTAGAAACCTAATTTGGAATTAGAGAACTTTCTTGAGAAATAAAAATAAAAAGAAATAGGAAAGGAAGGAAAGAAAAACAAATGTGAGATAATGGGATGATCTTAGTAAATCGGCAAAATAAAAATAGCGAGGATGTGAAATCTCCGCCATTTTTCACCTCATGGCAGGGGAAATTTCCATAGCTAAATGCGATGTCCAGGAAGAGCCAAGCCTCTAGATATAAGCATCTTGATTGGCGAGGAAATTTCCCTTGTTATTTTGTAAAAATAGCGAGGAATTTCAATTGCCTCACCAGTAATAATTTTTTTACTCACAATTCAGGGGTTATTTCAGTTTTAGTCATTGAACTTTACTTTAATTGTAATAAAATTATAATATTTTTCCGTCAGTAAAAAGTTACTGAATTATAATTTTATTTTACTAAATTTACTCTAAACCAATTTTCACTGACACGTCAACTTTTCAATTATCTAAATCGAAAAATTGGCTATAAGTTATTTTAGTGAAATAAAAACATAATTAAGTGGTTTTCTTATAACGAATTTTTTTTTTAATAATTTTACAGTAATAAAAATAAAATTAAGTGACTATAAATAAAATTAAAGGATGCACAGTTCAGTATCAATTATTCAAGCCATTTTTTAGCCAGATATTGTGGAGTTTTTGGATTACATTGACCGAATTGTAGTGCTAACTTTTATAATGATCTTTTATAGATTTCATTGCCAAAAACCTTTGCTATTCGGCGATGAACATTAACCATAACGGTTATTCATTGCCATTTGGTGTTTCTTTTGTGGTGTAATTAATGTTCTTACTCCTTAGAAAATCTTGTTAAAGAGATTGAGTAGAGTATGTTTTTTTCACCATAAGAAATCAAGGCATGGATTCGGTAGGATTTAGAATTTTGGGGGAGGATTATTCAATTTCATTTATGTTTTTCAGGTTTTCTAAGGATTATAAGTTCAGATTTTGATCAATTTTCGGTTTATATATCGTCAATTTTTCATATTGAAAAAAAAAATGCCAGTTCTAAATTTTAGTATATGTGCAACTTTTTTTTCTAAATAAAATAATTTCGTTATAAAGTTCTATATAATAGCACATGTATTTATATATAGGTGCCCCGAGTCATCTCAAAAAAATAATTCAAAATACGGAAGAAAATTTGAATGAATTGATTCAAAATATTTCTGAATTATTTTATTTGGGTGGACCATCCAAAATAGCATTTTTATCCATGCACCTGATCCAATCGAATCCGCTTTCGACCCAATAGTTACATGTTTTCAAATTTTTTAGTAAATAAATAAAATTCGGTTTAGAGGTGTACACCATAACTCGTTCTTATCTCTTTTGAAACTCAAGAAGACAATCTAAAAATATATTAAATTTCAAATTTGCTCAATCCAATTCCATTTGTTATGTTTTTTCTAGGTATTAGTCATCCAAACTAGGAATGCAAAAAGGAAAAAAATAGTCATCCAATTAATCTAAATTCGCAATGGATAGATCCATTAAAAGATAAAATATTTATTCTTAAATTTTAAAAAATGATACATATATACTGAGAATTCATACTCAAAAAATTCTGATTAAGAAAAAAGAAACTCTAACCATCCTATCCTATGTCACCTTTGAAGATCATTGTTAAGTCTTTTTATTTTTTTTCTTGGAATCTCGATCCTGAGAGATAAGGAGCCAAATTCCTATTGCCGCTCTGAGCATCATTGTTAAAGTCTTTTACATAGCATATTATAATTAGAAAATTACAATGTAATTTAATATAATGTATTAATACCTTTTTGTGGTTTAAAAAATATACGATTTGTCTCATATAATTTGACATAATACACTAATACCCCCTAATATTTTACAAAAAATATAATATAATAGTAAAAAAAATATTATCTTTTGTTTAATGGGTATTAGTCCAGTAAATTAATTTTCTAGAAGAGTACTAGTGTAATATGTCAAAATTTCAGAAAGTAAATAGTACAATTTTCAAATCTCATGAAAGTATTAGTACACTATATCAAATTATATAGAGCAAATCGTATATTTTTGAATTACAGTAATTTTCCCTCATAATTAATAATTATTGGCCACACATAGAATGTGCAGTTTCAGGTGACGTGCTGTAATTGAAAGGACATGTACACCTTATACAAACATCTACATGCTATACCAAGCAAACATGAAAAAGCAAAAAAAAAAAAAAACTTGGCTTCTGTTTTATCTGTAGCAAAGTTGATGGTGCTACATTTCGCTGGTAATGTATTAACAGCCGAATCAATGTGTCGATAAAAAGAGTATCAATAGCAACATAACATATAGCCTAGAAATATGCACATTTAAAGCATACTTCACCCTTTTTTCTGGTTGATCGCTCCAAGGTTCAGTCGGACATCATCTGAGTTTGTCTTTAAGCACACATAAACCGGGCTCAAGTTAAGCTCATTGGACCCACATCAGTGTTTTCTGTACATATACGGTGTCCTACCTGAAGCTCTCATCAATCATCCGATGCCAAAATTTCCGCCCTAGACAACCTTTACAAGCAAAGCCCAAGAATATATTTCTATATATGCAAGCTTTCTATTCCAATATATATTATTTTTATTTAAAAAATCGTTGCTGTCAAGTGTTATCTTATAATTTCATGTACATTTTGGTGGTATTATGATTATTTATAGGCGCTGCAACAATTTTTTAATATCGTTTACTATACAGTGGACTGTGTTAGACCTAGCTACCATGAGAGACCAAAAAGTTGTTACAGTAAGACAACAAGGTAGAGTACCCACTATTCACCATCTAAATTAGTCTATTCAGTTCTCTTAAGCAATCATCAAACACTTTATGTTTCTCTTTAGTTGATACATCTTCTCCTTGTTTATATGCTTTCTTTCACAAAACCCTATATCCTTAATTAATGGAGCAAGCTCGGTGTTGGATGTGGACTAAGCGAAAACACGGTTCTCATCTTCAAGCATCGAATCTTTCTTCTTCGTATGATGATTCATGGGAAGAACAGGCCTTTGCAGAAGATGCAGCTGGGCCTCTTGGTGGATGTATATGGCCGCCGAGATCTTATTCTTGTAGCTTTTGTAGAAGAGAATTCAGGTCTGCTCAAGCTTTAGGGGGTCATATGAATGTCCACAGAAGGGATAGAGCTAGACTAAAGCAATCTCCCCCACTTCCTCACGGTGAACTTGTTCATCATCAGCAACGACATCATGACCATCAGAATCATAACAATTTCTTTCAATCTCAACATTCTCCTTTGGCTTTTCAGCATCAATCTCATCAGATTTGTAACTTGATTTATGGCCCTAACCCTAATTCTGATCCTGCTACTATCGCATCACCATCTTCCCCTTCTAAGGCTTCAATTACACCACGAGGTCGAGGGAACTGCGACGAGAAGAACTTCTTCCCTTCTTTTTCTTCGTCTACTAAAAAAGATAAACAAGAGTCACCTAGATCTTTCCCTTCATCATGGCCAAACATTTCGGATCCCACAGGCGAAAGAGAGAAGAAATCAAGAATTCTAGAATCAGGGTGTAGAAATAAGGTAGATTATTTCAAGAATGATCTTTCTGTGAGCTTGAATTTGGTTGTTAAACGAGCTTGTCCTACCATCTCTGATGGTGATGATGAGGAGGAGGAAGATGCTATAGGTTGCAAAAGGAGAAGAACCAGTGCATCAACATTACCATTCTTCATCAAATCAAATAATTCAGTCAATAGACATCATGTGTCGGAGCTTTATGAAATTGGACCATGCTCTATAGAGGAATTGGATCTTGAACTCAGGCTAGGTGACCGGCCTAAGGTAAAGTAGATGCGCAAGTCAAAGTTTCCGAGCTGCATATATATTTGCAGCTGCTTCCATTTTCCGCATTATATGATTCCTTATAATACTCTCTTTGTTGCTTTGAGTTTGATCACTTCTCTCTTCTATATTTGAGTGCTTATGGATTCACAAGGTGCGTGTAACAATAACAACAATCACAATAGCAAAGTGAAAAAAAAAAACAACATTAAAAATTATCTTCATACATATACTTTCTACATATATAAAAAGTAGTGATTATTGGTTTCATCGATCATATTACCAGAATTATATCGATGCAAACCTAAGAATGGCGATTTCGGATTTCTATGCTCCCATTTTTAATTAATTCTGTATTTTCTTCATCTTTTTGGAAATTAAATGCAAGTTTTAAACATATGTAAAGTTTTTTCAGTCTTCTCCTGGATGACTTGTTTTTTCTTTTTCAATCTCATTGGTGATTAATATATGTTTATATCTTGCTGGGGCTTACTAGAAGAAATCAAATCACTTTTAGCTAGGCCTGCTAGTAAAAGTATTTACATTAAAATGAAAAATCTAGTTAAATCTCTGAATCTTAAAGGCAGATTAATAATGGAGTTTAATTAGGTAAAGAGATTAGGGTATAATTATATGGGGTATTAAGGAGTGATGATTAAAAAGAGAGTGAAATTGCATGAAAGACAGTGAGCACTATTTCCCACTGAGAACCTCACTGACATTCCATCAGAAAACAAAAGTAAACTAACCCACAAAACACACAGAGATTGGTTTCCAAGGATACGAAATTAGTCAGATACATCACAACATCGATTCCCTTTTTTCTTGTACTATTATCATCGTCATCTTCATCAGATCTGTTTCAGTTTCACATAACTCCATTTGCTTGTGCTCTATTTTACTACTTTTTATCTCTCTCTCTCTCTCTGTATCACACATTCATAATCCCTCCAAAATTTGCTACCTACTCCGGGAATCACTCCATTTAAGTATTCCACATGATATTATATTGTGCAAATTTTTTAATCACAAAGAGAATATTATCGCATCATTATTCATAGGCATTATCAATGCATCTTTTGGTTTCTTCTTCTGAATTTTATGATTAGTTTATATATACACATCTCTAGATAACATAACCCTTATTCCAAAATAATTAGGCTATATAATATAATATTAATAACCAGAAAAAAAAAAAGATCCCAAAGAGAACCCTAACCCTAGGCTCTATTCACGAGAAGGACAACCTAATTAGAATGATGAAAAGAACTTAATTGGCTTTTTTTGGGGGGGTGGGGGGGCTTACTCATACTTTAATGGGGATTTCTGATAGAACATGCCCTGGACTTTAATGAAATTTCAGGGAAACTGAGGGAGGGATCATGCAGAAGGAATTTAAGACATAGACAACAAATAACTTCCGTTAAAAGCCAGGAAGTGAAGGTTGTTTTAATTATTTGAGGTCTTTTTTAATGTGGGGTTAATTTTTGTCTTGTTCGATGCATGTGATCTAAAACTAGAAAAGCTAGAGAAAACAGTAATAGTTAGAAGTGAATAGAGGAAACTGGGATAGTTTGCATCGGTTTGCATGAAGAGATACAAATGTGTGTAAGAGAGTTTAAAGTTGATTGGTTGAGGTTTGTCTTGATTAGGATTTATGAGTTGGATAGGTTCTGTTTAAAAACAAATAGCGAGGTGGTCTGAAGATCTGATATTATACAGTGTGAGAGAGGTGTGAAATTAAGAAGTTAAGGGTGGCAGAGAATGCACATGGGCAAGAGATGTCGTTTTATTGTTTCTTTAAATAGTTAAATATGGAATTATGCGAAGGAATGGCAACTTATTCTCTGCTTGCGTGGGGTTTAATTCCCTGTTCAAAGGGCATTTTGCAATTCCAAATTTATTGTTTAAAGAATGAGCCCGATCGAGGGAGAATAAAAATTAAGTAGAAATAAATTCCATAGAGCAAGTAGGGTTGTTTGTGAAGAAGTAAATGTTATTATTATTATTATTTATTTATTTTTTGCGATCGAGTAAATATTTATTCTTTGCTATGACAAGTAATTAGATTATAAGTATATTTGCATGGGACGAAGTTCCGCTTCACGAGCTTATTTCACACTGTCATATTTGCATTTGTAGCATATATGTCTTTCAAATTCTTCTTACTTACTCACGTTATCAAAATCCCCATCAGATCCGGAATTTAATCCGTTCAATTAAACTTTAATTGAATTATTTGTTTTTTTTTTATAAATAACTAAATATTTATAAGATATTTTAAATATATATTTAATTAAATTGTCACTATATATTTCTCTCTCAACAATCATATCTTTCCTTTGCTTTATTTTCTCGTTTTCACATCTAAAGGGATGAGCTCGTTGGCGAGGATCCTTAAGTCGGAAACAAAGAACTAAAACTTTAAGTTAACGGTGAAAAAATAGACTTTTAATATTTTTTGCGAGAAATAAATTTTAAAAAAATATAAATTTATATATTATTATATATATTTTAAACAGTTACATGGCACAATCACTCACCATTAAATGAATATGGTTCTACCATTCAACGTGTTCTTGATAGTTTTAAAGATTTAAATTAGTTGTAAAAATTTACTATTTTTCTTTTCTTAATAGATTTTTTTTTTCCAGATTTGCCTCCCATATTACGTAAAGATTATTAATTCCAGTTAAATAGATTATCATTGTTTGTGGATAATTTTTATATTTTGGACTCCCTATAATAGCAATTGAAGATTTTCAACAACTTACTTCATGTTTTGAACAGGAATGGTAATAAACTGCATTGATCTTTATGACTTCTTTTTTTTTTTTTTCTTTTTTTGCGCAAATACAAATATTAGATAATTTCTTTTTTTTTTTTTTATCTCGGATATATTTTCAGTTTTGGCTTTATTATTTGAGAGTTTTTTGCGATTTTAATTTTTCTACACTATTACAGACCTTTGTATATTAATGTAAAATCAATTAAATTTATTAGATTAATTTTTATAAATTTTTTAATGTTATACAAATATAAATATTAATTAAATTAATCGCAGCATTCCTGCGCTTTTTTCGCGGATGCCTGTTGTCTTATTTCTTCCTGCGATCCTTATTATTGTTCCCAGCAAGAGCTTTGGGCTGTCTTTATTTTCATGGGCCAACCTTGCTCTTGTACTCAACCGAGACATTTGGGCTTTCTTTATTTTGCAAGGGAAAATCTATTATGGGCCAAGGAGCCTGCTATTCTTCATTTCAATTCTTATACTATGGACTCTTGGTCTATGTGTGAGTGCAAATAACCTAGGTCTACGTCGTATTAAAAGCTTACGTATGGATACCCATTCTAATCTATATTTAAATTAAAAAATTGATTATATTTTAATTTTTTTACCGCTGCCCGTTTATAACATCCGATCGTGTTATCATACTTGCTATGCATTTTTTCCTTTTTTCCTTTTCACATTTTGGCTTTTTAGTATTTTCTTCTGCCCTCTTTTGCTTTCACTTCGGATTTCATTATACCTTTATGATAATTAAATAGATCATAATAGAACCCTATCCATTTAGGCTCGATCCAAATTCATCCATTTGCCACCTTTATTTCATTACCAACATAAAATTGGTAGATTATATTATGCATCTGGTCCATATAGTATTATGGATTAGAATCCATTGACACGTGCGATCAACTGTTATTTTAATTTAGAAAATTAACATCAATTAATAACAAGCTATTCTTCCTTTTTTGGTGCAATTTTTTTTAATATATTTTTTGTTTATTATTCTCTCTGTTCATCATTCACCATTCTCTTTTCCATTATTCTCTCTCATTTTCTTTTTTGTGTTTGTTTGGTGCAATTTTGTTTATTATAAAGATACAAGTTATGATGCAATTTGTCTTAATTTATTGTTACGTTTTGAGTTACTTCAAAGAGAAATCAATAGATCTATATTGCAAAAGCTGTATTGTAGTTTCTTGTTCGAATATAGGTAAACTTTTTGTGATTCTTAGTTTGAAATTATAATGCCTAACTATTTTATATTGAATTATGTATTTGATTTGTAGTTGTTTGATTTTGAGAAGTTCTATTGTTGTTCATTTTTATTCTTTTTTTTTTTTTTTTATGAATGTTATGGAGTGAACCGTTCATCATAATTTTTATGTATTGTTTTTGAAGTTGATAGAGTATAGATGATTGGTTTTATTATTTTGTGTATAAAGGTTCATTAGTTTAAATTTAGAGATTCATTTGTTATAGAGTGCAAGTTCATTTGTGTTGTTTTATTTTTTGTTTGTTTTGGTTTTTTAGTACAGGTTCATTAGTTTAAACTATAGGTTCATTAATTTAAACACAGAGGTTCATTTTTTGTAATCTATAGGTTCATTTTGTTTTGTATTGATGAATTTTTACTTTATTAATAATAAATCTACAATTTATAACAAATTAACCTATAGTTTAAAAAAATGAATAAGTATTAATAAACTAATGAACATTTACTTTATTCATAATAAATTTACAGTTTATAACAAATGAATATATCTCAATAAACTAATGAACCTACTTTTATTTCATTCTCAATGAACCTAGAGTTTAAAAAAAATGAACATGTTTCAATAAACTAATGAATATTTACTTCATTAATAATAAACTTATACTTTATAACAAATGAACCTATATTAATAAACTAATAAACTTTACTTTATTCCTAATTGTCCCAATAAACTAATAACATTTTTTTGATTTGCTAATAAACCTAAAGTTTAAAACAAAATAAATTTGCATCAATAAACTAATCTACATATTTCCAAAAGGCCTTAATTCATTAATTTAAAAAAAACAAAGAAATACATCTCTGTCAGTTTTGGTGTCGCATGTGTATTGACCTCTAGTCCATATTGCTACATAGAAAGGGGTTCATAGTATATCAATCCCATAAAACTATACATATAAAATAATAATTACTATTAGTGATTAGTTCTGCTGAAAGGTCTGGACAAATCCACCTTATCATAATTGATATATGTGAGAGTGCCCAAATAGAGATCAAAAGTCGACTGTTAATATATGAAAAATATAAAAGCTTATAATTTTTGGTAATTTAACTCGAAAATAGCATAAATTATTTTGGAATATATATATATATATATATCATGATTTCTATAATAGTACACATAACTTTTAATAACCATTACACTCTTCTGTTAAAAGAAAGGACCATTAATCATATTGTATATAATATACAATATACTTTGCCACAAAAAATTCAACATATTGCCATGTGGAGACTTTGTTAATAATTAATTAATTAATTATTAATGAAATAGATGACATTATATTGATTATTAAACAATTAAAGATAAAGATATATGATATTACAATTAAAATATTCTTTATAGAGTTTAAAACTACAAATAGGATCATAGCTACTAGAGCAGAGGAATTTTTATTTTAATTATAAAAAAAATATAGGACTAATTTTTTTTTTTTTCAAAAAGGCACTAAGGCGTGAAATCTCTCTAATTCAGATGAGGTCACAATTGACAAGAGCACCCTGCAACGGGAGACAACATGTCTTTAGAATTTATATATATTTATAGTTTGAACATTACTCAATATATATATAGATTTATAATGTTACTGTCGGTTAGTTAGGCACATCGTTTTTTATCCACGTGTCTTTGTATTATTATAATTTTCTATCAAATTCAATTGAAGAAATGATGAAAATAGTCGGTTGACATGTCAATGCAAAACACCACCTAAATTCATGCACTCACTCCTATTTTAACGAACACTTGTTTATTTCCACTCGTTTTTTCTTTCTTTTTTATTAAGAGGTTTTGAGAGCAGTAGATTATACAGTAGGTGTAGTAATTTTTTTTGCAATTCTTTTATAAATGTGTTAAATTCTTATTAATATTGGTAAATGATGACAATAAAATTTAAACTCTTAAAAATATTAATTAAGTCTTCCTTAATTTATTATTTTGCTTATTTATGGGAAGTGAATACAATAAGTGACATTTTATATATATTTTTTATTACGACGTTCCCAAGGGAAGTATACGCGTAAAAGCGGAAATAAAAGAAAGTTAATAAGCTGGGAGCATGTGCTCTTTTAGCATAGGGACTTAGTCTATTTGTATATATTTTCGAATTCGAAACCTCCTTAAAAAAAAAAAAAAGTCAATAACAAAACGTAAGTGTCATTATCGAAGATATGTTGATGAAGGAATCAGCAAGTTGGAAGATTGCTTTGTTGGATAACGTCATGGAGCCGTTGAAGCCCACCTAAGTTCCAACGGACGGTGATGTGGGACCTATAAAATTCATTAAAACCCCCAACTCACCTATGTCATTGGCAGTGTGATATCATCGAAATAGGGTTAACTCTGAAGATATTGAATAACCCCAGGAATTTTAGGAAGACTCCTTCAAATTTTGGAGTACTGTTCCCATTTGCAACAAATTCCAATTTTCAGACAGGGTAAGGGAGCCTTGAACAAATTTTTTCCAATTTAGGAGAGCAATTAATAAGAATATATATATATATAGCAGCATGCATATTCGACTGATGCCGGCGCCGTATGGTTGTGCCGCCCACATCTGCTGAATGGGTTGTCATTAATTAATTAGTTGAAGTAAGGGTTAATCAAAATATTTTAATTTTTATAATCCTAACTCATGATAATGTATATTTTATTGCAAATATGTAAGAGAATTAATGAGTCACATATATAAAAAA
>CATIWF010063095.1:0-11082 GCA_949630135.1 Balakata baccata
ACTTAAAAACATTATCAATATGCCTAAATAAATTTTCCATAATCAAATTACAGAAAAATTATGACCAACCCCATCATTAAAACCAAACAATAACACATGTTCATCAAAATGCAATTTTCAGCAATTTTGTAATAAATTCGAAATTAATTATTTGAATCACATTCAAACCATTTTTCTATCAAAATAACCATTTTCAATCATCCCATGCTCAGATTATAGAAAGAAAAAATATACAAAATGAATTTTACAATTTAATTTCAATTTTTCAAACCTATAGAACCAAAACCGTTAAAACTGGGCAATCCAATTGCACTTTTAATTAAAATTAATTTTAATGGACACAAGGGGGTTATGGTACTAATGTTGGATTTTGAAGATGTATCACATACAAAAAAATGCAGCAGAAACTAAAATTTTTTGAAACCCAGTTCATAGGATACAACTTGTTCCATTAAAACTAATTTAATAGAGCAAATATAGAAATTAGTACCTTTAATTTCTTGGCTTGTTTCTTCAATTTTCTTTCTTATCAAGTTGTCGCAAAGCACAACAATCCAAAGTATGATCATCTCTAACATTGATCCATGCGGAAATGGAAGCTTGAAAACCCAAGGATGATGGTTTGAACATATACAATGTGCTAGCAAAGTGTATACTCATTGAGAGAAAATCAAGAATTAACACTTAATTCTTTTGTGGCTTGATTAAATTTTCTGTCCAAAATTTAATATAAATATGTTTCCAAAAATGTCTCTAGGGTTTTAAAGTCCCACTTGAACCCAAACTTGATTCAAAAATCAAGTGGCACCAAAATAGTAGTAAAATAGGGGATTTAGGCAAATTAGGTCATGTGGCCTAATTTGTTGGCAGGGGTGTTGCTGCTAGTAGCCCATACAAACCTGTATGGGCCTGTACAGGTCTGTGACCCATCCTAAGCGATTTTTTAGGACCTTTTTCGCAATCCCATCTTGGTTCGACCCAAAATAATTCTCTCATATTTTTGGATCCCATCAAAGACTATTTTACTCATTTTTCACACCTCTAATGTGTGACTCATTAGATTCTCGGTTATATTAGCCATCCGAATTAACAATTAATTCGAGCAAGTTATGAGCGGTATCTACCAACACATCATGACCCATAATTGACCGGAAAGTTAATGGTTTGACTGCAAAACTTTCTATAGACAATATCCGTGCAATTTATCTTTTCACCATTCTATACACTACTCGGTTCAGAGTATGGATCATGTGTCAACTCCTGCTAGACTAACTATGTCGCACCTAGCTCAAGTGATGTTAGATCTTGTCCTTAAGACTCATTACTCATTTAGATATGTCCCTGAAGATTGTATTCATGACATTTCTGCTCTTGCAAGAGACTTCCGAGTAATGATCTTGACAAGAGGCCATGGGTATACACTCCCTCTATCAGGAGTGGTGAATCCTTTATTGGCTACCCAATTACCTTCGAATACCTCAAGTTGTACACAATTCCCACCTTATGAGCAACCTCTAAGAGGCAACAAGGAATGGAGTCAAAGTGCAGAATCAGTATCCAAGATATCCTTGAGTACCTTAAGTCTAAGAATACTTGCACCATTGCTATGATGAGACTATCATTGACATTTGAATAGATCATCCACATGATTGTCTCATAGCAGGTCATCCAATGTACTTTGCTACTCTTTGCAAGCATCCGCATGTTAACTCTAAATATCTCATGCTTACAAATTATGAAATCTACTACTTGATCCAATCAAGGAATATAACATGTGCTAGTCTATCTAGATTAATAATGTCTCGTCTTATTAATCCTATAACTAGTGATAATTTAGATACTAACATAATTACACATGATAGGAATCTCATTATCATGATCGCAACATGATTTTCTTCATGTTATGTTATGTATCAAGGACTTTCATTAATCATTTTAAGATCCACATCAATTTATATTCATATGAATACCAACATAATGAAAGAATGCCAATATTAATGTGTACATTTAGTGCCTAAGGTGATTGCCTCTAAGGCACATCTCTAACACTACATACATAGACAAGATGCTGAAAAGGTTTAGCATAGAGCAGTCCAAGAGAGGATTCATTCCCATGACCTATGGGATTGCCCTCTCAAAATCTCTGTCCAAAGACGTAAGATGAGATGACACGCATGAGTTTGATCCTATATGCTTCAGTTATAGGGTCTATCATGTATGCTATGATATGTACGAGACCCGATGTATCATATGCTCTAAGTATCATGAGCAGATACCAATTGGACATTGGTGAGGGTCATTGGGTGGCTATCAAGAATATCCTTAAGTACTTGAGAAGCACTAAGGATGTATTCTTGGTATATGGAGACCTTATAGTAAGTGGGCATACCGATGCCATCTTCCAATTTAGCAAGGATGATTCAGAATCCCAATCAGGTTATTTGTTTATTCTTAATGGTTGAGTAGTCAGTTGGAAGAGTTCCAAACAGGATATGACTATGAATTTCGCAACCGAAGTAGAGTACATTGTAGCTTCCGAGGCAGCAAAGGAATCAGTTTGGACAAAAAAGTCATCACTGAATTAGGAGTGGTTCCTAGCATTGTTGGCCTAATACAATTGTATTGTGACAATAATAGAGCCATTATGCAAACAAAAGAGCCACAGTCTGATCAGAAGTCCAAACACATGCTCAGGAGATACCATTTGATTAGAGAAATCATTGGTAGAAATGATCTAAAGGTAGTGAGAGTGCGCATAGATAAGAATATAGTTAATCCTCTTACTAAGCCATTTCCCAATAAGAAATATGATTATCATTTACTCACCTATGGAATTAAACATAAAGGTGAATGGCTTTAGTGCAAGTGGGAGGTTGTTAGAGAAGTGCTCTAAAGACAATCTCCTTTAGCATTTATTGTACAAATTTATTTAAATAAAAAAGGCATTTTCATTAATTTGATGTTCATTTAATGTATGAATTGATAGTGATCTAAAATCAATTAATGAAGTCCTTGATACAAAACATAGTATGTAGGAAATCATGATAAGATCATGATAATGAGATTCCTATCATGTGCAATTATGATAGTATCTAAATTATCCCTAGTCCTAAGATTAGTGAGACGGGACATTATTAGTCTGGATAAACTAGCATATGTTATACTCCTTAATTGGATCAAAGCAATAGATCTCATAATCTGAGAGCTTGAGAAGTTCAGAGTTAACATATGAAAGCTTGCTAAGAGAGGTCAAGTACATTCGATTACCTGCTATGAGACAATCATATGGATTATCTATTCAAATGTTAATGATAGTATCATCACAGCAATAGTGCATGTATTCTTAGACTTGAGGTACTCAAGAATATCTTGGATACTAATTTTGTGCTTTGACTCCATTCCTTGTTGCCTCATAGAGGTCGCTCAGAGGGTGGTGATTAGGTACAACTTGAGATATTCGAAGGTAATTGGATAGCCAATAAAGGATTTACCACTCCTATTAGAAGGAGTGTATACTCATGACCTCTTATTGGGATCATTACTCGGGATAGAGTAGAAATGTCATGACGATAGTCTCCAGTGTCTTGTCTAATGGAGTAATAAGTCTCAAGGACAAGATTTGACATCACTTGGGCTAGGTGTGACATAGTCATTCTAGCAGGAGCTGATACATTGTCCATACTCTAAACCAAGTGGGGTATAGAATGGTGAAAGGATGAATTGCACATATTATTGTCTATGAAAAAGTAGTCAAACAACTGACTTTCTGGTCAATTGGCGGTCATAATGTATTGCAAGATACCGCTCATGACTTGCTTGAATTAATTGTTAATTTGGGTGGCCAATATAATTGGGAACCTATTGGGTCACATGCAATGGAAGTGTGAAGAATGCGTAAAATAGTCTTGAATTGGATCAAAAAATATGAGGAAGATATTTTGGGTCGAACAAAATTGGAATCACGAAAAAAGTTTTGAAAAATTTTGGGGTCATTGGGGCCTATGGGCCAGTGCTAGCCTGTTGTACAGGCCAACAAGGCTTGCCTAGCAGGCTCAACATGATCCTAGTAGCATAACCACATGCTAAGTGGGCATATTTTCCCACTCTCTTCCCCCCCCCCCCTAATTATCCTATTTTGGTGCTCTTTTGACTTTTGAATGCAATCTGGATTTAAGCTGGACTCTAAACCCTAGGGCAAAATTGGAAGACATTTATATTAATTTTCAACAGAAAATTAATTAGAGCCACCAAAAGAATTAAGTGTTAATTCTTGAAAATTCTCTCAAAGAGCATACACGTTTCTAGCACTTGGTATGTGTTCAAACCATCACCCTTCTGGTTTCATTCTTCCATTTTTACGTAGATCAATATTAGAGGCAATTTTTGTTTGGATTTTTGTGGTTTGCGACAACCCGACAAGAAGAAAAATTCAAGAATTAACCCAATAAATTAAAGGTACAATTTCTAACTATGTATTTAGTCAATTAGTTTTAATGGTACAAGTAGAACCCCTATGACTCGGGTTTTGAAAATTTTTAATTTTCGTTGCATTTTTGGTATGTGATACATCTTCAAAATCCAACACCTGCTACGCTGGTAGGTTGGACTGTGCATGACCCGTGTAACCTTGCATGACTCATGCACAGTAGCTATGTGCATGCAATGGCCATGATCTACTGCAGGACCCATGCAGAGTCGTGGTAACAACATCCCAACTAAGCCTATTTTGGTGGATTCAGAATTTTGAATGGTTTTCAAATTAGAGTGGGACTGTAAACTCTAGGGTATTTTAGAAAACACCTATAAATACCATTCTTAATATTCAGAAGATTAAGAGGGATGCAAATTATAGAATTAAAAGAGTTTCAATTCCCATCTTCTCTCTTAAGAACAACTCACTTTGCTAGCACATTGTGATTGTTCTAGTTATCACCCTTGGGGCTTCAATATTCATTTCTTCGCATGGATCAACATTAGAGGTGATCCTAATTTTGATTGTTATGGTTTGTGATAGCCCGACAAGGAGAAATCGAAGGAAAAAGCCAAAGAAAACAAAGGTAATCATCTTCAAACCTAGTATGGTTAATTAGTTTTGTTAGCATAAGTTTATTCAATGGGTTCAGGTTTTGAAGATTTTAATTTCTGCTACGTTTTTCTGTATGTGATACATGATCGAAACCCAACAAAAGAAAGGTTCTTACTGCTTAAATTCTTCTCCAATGTGTGTCTAACATCTCAATCAAGCTCAAATGGATGTTTTTCCACCAACCAACCTAAGGGTTCATCTCTAACATACCCATCCACAAACGGGTTTCTACACATTTTGGGTAAATCACATCAATAAACTACAAACTTGTTAAAAGAGGTGGGAAAACTTGAAATCTTACCCAAAGAAGGAAGAAAACAGGGTTGATTTGGATGTTAGATCCGAGCTCCCTCAATATCCACACTTCCTCTCATTATCTCCATCTTCTTCCTTTGCAAATCTCCCAAATCCATGTTTGAATCTTGATCTTGAATGATAGATCTTGTGTTTTGGGATCTTAGAACTTATCAAAATCATAGGGGAGATGATGTTTTGAAGACTTAGAGGTATTTCTAGGGATTTGGGGCTTTCAAGATCAAGTTTAAATGAAGAAAACAAAGTTTGAAACCCATTAATACTAGACCATTCTTGGGCAGGTTCACAACTATGACATTTTATGTCTGGCTGTGACACATTCTACCTAAATTTCCCAAGCTCGATTTTCACGGCTAGACACCTTTTGTCATGGTCATGAACCCTCCATTTTCTCATATATCTTTATTATTTCGACTCTTTTCAAAGCTCAAGTCCCAGATCCAACTATATATTCCTCATGTACCTCATGAAAACCTCAAAATACCTCTGATACATCATCAATTTATATTGATTTCTCTTATAACTCATTTATATCATCTCGAGTCAAACTCAGATACTTTTTTCATGCCATGCACCCTCAGTTACTGCTATGCCCTACTTGTGGGCGTTACACATCTGGCTTGTGCCAAATATGAATAAAGTAGTAATCGATACCAATTATGGCAATAAATGCACTAAAGGAAGTTGAAGGAAACAAAGTGGATTTTGAGGCATGAGCATGATTGATATAGATATAACCCATGAGGTTTGATTTGTGGATATGAATCGAATGTATATATGATTGTGTTTAAGGCATGGAAAATGTGATAGATTGCATGTTGTAACCGAGTTTGGTGACTGACCAAACATTAAGACTTCATATGTGGTTAAGGCTTCAAACAAGTGTTGAAAATTACTAAAAAATGCAGAATTACCCAGATTCAACCTTTGCTCAAGGAAGGTAGAAGTCTTCATGCACATGGTCACGGCCAGACCCAAATGTGTCACGATTGTGACGCAGACAAAATGATGCTATGTGACTCTGTTTTCAAGTAGTGATATGGAAAATGAATGAGACAAGTTTTCTATGTTCATGGCCAAGATGCAAGCCTTGAAATTAAATATTTGATGTGCCTCATAAGGTTGAACGGTACCATAACTTCCTAATATTTTTAAAGCTAAATTCCTTGAGGGTTAATGCTTTAAGGATCAAAGCTTAATACCCCGAGGGTCAATGCATAATAGGATAAGAGTTATTGTAACACCCTCCTATATAGCAGGCTAATCACCGCCATACAAGAGTATGCTACTCAAACTATATCATAATAAACCTTTAAAATTGTATCTGAATAAGAAAATTTTTTTTCCAATAGTAACTGTTTTGGTAACATATAAAACTTGTTTCTCATCTTATCTTAAATCCATCATATTGTAATCATATCGATGATTAAAATTGTCCTAGGCTAAATACGACCAAAATAAAACATTAATGAATAATCCAAAACCGAAAGGAAACTAAAACTATAAAAGTCCTTTATTACAATCTAAAACTACCCAACTTTGAGTAAAGAATAAATAATGACAAAATAATTATGAAGTTTGACCCTAATGTAATGATCTGTTCTGACAAAACCTCGAGCTCTTCAAGTAACAACCTCTTCTACAGCTCCAAGACTTGTGTGCAAGAAACCACACGCTAAGTACTGAAAGCTTAATGGTATATATAAGCATAGAAATTCATCCATGCACACAAATCATACATGCCATACATTATATCTTGTTTTCATATCACATATCAGGTCTAATCATTTCATACCTAGAGATGAATTGTATACTTTACCTTTATTGTGGAAACTACCTAACTTTATTATCATTTCACTTTAAAGAAGGTATAACACAATCATAACATATATATGTATATTATAACTGCTATCCTTTACAAGGTCATTTTTACATGTTTCATAACCCTTTCCTTTGTCTAACACTATCTATACTGTTTACATGGCATAGTTTCATGAGGTCATACATAGCAAGGCATAACATATATAAATGCACCTATAATATAATTAAATAACAATGTCATCTTTCATATATTCACTTAGCATAATTAACTCACACTTATGTTATTAGTGGTGTGTATATCATGATGCATTCACTTCTTTTTATATATAAAATTTTAACACCCATAATTTAGGGCCTAGAATTTATGTGGATTTTTGAGGGGTATTATAGTAATTAAAAGTAGGAATATAAAATAGGGCAATTCTGGCTTATTTTATGTTTTGGTGGGCAGAATAGAATCCCGCTTGGGAAGGGCCATCTCGCGGTGGGGAAAGGTTTCCTGCTCGTGACACTAGTTTCTCGGTCGGGATTTGTCTCTAGACTGCACATTATAAATATGTGATTTCATGTCTTTTTCCGCCTCCATTCGAACCCTAATTGTCTCTAACGACTAGAATATCCTTTGAACACTCCTCCTTCCATTCCCATTGATTCTCTTCGACTTAAACACAAGTTAAACACATGTAAGAGTGGATTTTTGGGATTTAATCAATAATTTTAGGGATTTTTAACCAAGGACACGATTGGAATGTTTGGGCAGATTAGAGGCTGAGCTCTTCTGATTGTTCTCTTGTTTTTCTTTCCCTAAACAGTAGGTATTTGTAAACCATAGCATTTTTTGGTCATAGGAATTGATGGATTTTATTCATAGAATTGCCATTTTTGGGATAAAAGGGTTTAGTTTCAATAACCCTATATTAATAGATTGTGTTAAACTTTTTTGATAGGATGGTGACCATTAGAATGTGTTATTTCTAATAAGGAACATGCTGAAAGGTGAAAGTGATCAATGAGGCGGTGAGGAACATTGATAGTGAGGGTTTTTCGGCTCCATAGTTGAGGTTTGTATACATTATGTTTATTCGCTTTTTGGCTGCATGTTTGCTAGAGCTTAGGTAATTTGGATGATATGCACTGTTAAATGCCATAAATCTTAATTTAAAAGGTTGAATATGATGGTATGGATTAAAGACAAGGATTTCTTATGAAATTCATATATAAAACGGTATTAAATGAATTAAATAAGTTGTGGCATGTTTATAATGACAAAGTGGTATGTTTAAATTATGCATGATATTCTGGAATTAGTGTGATGCTTTTTGAATCAAGAGATTTGGGGTTTCTTGTGAAAAACTGATATTTGGTGTGCTGGTGTTGGGCCTTTCCCAATTGGGACTCATGCTACTCCAGACCACACAACCTAGTGATAGGCAAGGCCAGTAGCACCTTTGACGTAGTGGTACGCTGCAACGTGCTAAGGTATAAACACACTTGTATGAAAAGGTCTAATGTTGGTTTATGATGGAATATGATATGTAAATGATGATATGAATGTTAATATGTTTGGATTATGATTAGTTACTATGTGAATATCATGGAAAAGTCATTATGATCATGGAATATGGCTCATGTGATTATAAAGGAAAAAGGCTTAAATGTCCTTATTCGTACTAGGAATGACTAGAGGATAAATGACATGCCATTAAGGGTGGTTACGATACCGTAGGATTTTTCATGCGTTTATTTCCAGAAAAGGTGGCTACAGCTTTGAGAGTGCCCTTGATCCATTATGCTAGCAAATTTTATATACAGATATAAGTCATATTGGCTTCAATTTCGAGAGCGCACTTGACTGAGGCACATATACAAATAGTTATGATTAGGTGGATAGGGTGACTTCAGCTCCGAGAGCGCTCCTATTCACAACCCATATCTGGTAGTCTAGTATAGAGTAATTGGGCAACTCAAATGAATAAACAGAAACAAGAAAATGCAATATAATGTGAGAACCAAGGAAAGGCTTACGCGTACCAGGTATACAGTTATTATCAGTTAATGGAATGGTTGGCATGATTTTATGACTGTGAATAAAATGAATTGAAACATGAGATGAAGTATTATATTATGACTTTCATGTACTGAATAATTTGATTTGAATATGTATGATATCCATGATAGAATTTATATGATTATATGTACCACTAAACTTGGATAATTTAGCGTGTGGGTTTCCTACACGCAACACAGAGAAGCTAAGTCAGTCAGAACATCCAGATTCAAAGTCAGCTCATATTTTATGCATCTTACCTTATTCATACATTTTGGGATATAATTGGATTTTGTTTTAAATTGTATTTCAAACTAACGATTGTAATATTTCTTTATTTTCGGCCTGTTTAGCCTTGGTTTACAGGTCTTATGATTTTATTATTTTTTTTATAAAGGCATGGACTAATATTATTCATCTATATGGATGTATGTTGATAAGTATGATCAGACAGACAATATTTTTATATGTTTGAACAGTAAAGATTAAAAGAGGAATAATAGTAACAAGTTTGTGGTAGCACTCCCTTGTATAGTAGGCTAGTATGCTATATGGGAGAGTGTTACATAAATAATGTACCATAATGGATAAGTGTATATTTTACATTCAAAATAAATAAAATATTTTCGTTATGTATGGATGATGAGATTCCATTGATACAGAGCCAATTCCAATAGACTAATTGGAGGGTCCCATTGGCGTGCATCCAGTAGGAATTGAACCTAAGAATTCGCCAATTATGAGTTGGGCGCTTTAACCATTCAGCCATGGATGCTTAGCGGGGATCCTCGTACATGGTGAAAAACCAAATTCCAATTGAAATGTAGTTATATTATACTATGAAATATACAACCCATTGATTATCCATAGAGAATTTATTATCAAATTGTTGATAATAATGAGATAAATATCTCTAGTAAAAGATAATCTTAAAAATATTCATAACCGGAAAAGGATAGTGAATTGGGCATTCATTAAACCTCTAGGTTATCACATAGTTTATTTTGAGGAGGAATCTCATTCTTTGTGATATAATGATATCTAGATAAAATTATTGGGTTCTTAAAGAGTTAAGGATACCTAACATTGATGCTTGATAATAACTGTACAGGTAGTTCTTGATGTCAACAGTTATTATCTTGGTCATAATATATGTGTTTTTTATGACTCGAAGTCCTTTGACTTGAGGTGTCAAGATTGTCCTTTCATGGGTGGCTGTGGAGGTACTCTTGCCTTGTACTGAAATGTTATGGAGCAGCCTATTCACCAAGTTTCAAGGATTCAACAAGAGGACCGAGAAGGCAAGGATTAAGCTCAAGAGGTCTCTAGTCCTTTTAGCGTGCGTCAAGGTCCTATAACCAGGTCTCAATCTAAGAAGTTTCAACAAGCCTTAATCCACATCTACAAGACTTAGTGAATTCAGCTAGCGAAGGTTTACAAGGACATCAAAACTTTGGAACATATGCAGCCCAAGTTCAATACAACTTAATCCAAATCCAAGTTACTAATGGGTTTAATTAAGAATGCATTGGGCCACTTTTGTTATGGGCTAAATAAGGGGCTGACAGATTTATGTCTTTTAAAAGAGTCCATTAGTTTTCGTTTGGGATATAATTAGATTAGTTTCCATTTGGGATATGATTTGATTAGTTGCCATTTGGGATATGATTTGATTAGTTTCCAAATTCATTAAAACCTTGTAAAGGCTATAAATATGCCTTGGACTAATGGTTGGGCAGATTATGAAATTGTTAATCCAAAAAGGTTGTTTTGCTTTTATCTGTGTTTTTGTGTAGAATGCATGTTTTAAGGA
>CATIWF010063098.1:0-11422 GCA_949630135.1 Balakata baccata
ACTTCATTTTGAGTTGAATTATAACCGAATACGGTGAAAACGATGCCGCGAACTACCACAGCAGAGAGCGCTGGTTGCCCTCCGATTAGAGCCCTAACTTTCGACTTACTTGGTTTTGTTAAAGGTTACAATTGATTGTTGGTTAATTAGTTTATTTTTTATTCTTATTTTTCTTGTACTCTTACTGGCATTGATTTTCTTTTAGTGATCGAGTCTCGTGGCGAACGGGGAAACCCTCAGGTAGTAGAGAGATGGGGTAATCCAGAAGCCTCCAAATGCGTGCTTGCTGTTTCCATTGATGACCGTAAAGAAGACCCGGTGAACCGTTGCTTTGTGTTAATTTTTGAGTTTGAACGAGAAGAAAAGTAGTTTGATATTCGCAATTTTGTTATATTTTGATTCGAGGAATACTGAAAACAAAGTGTAGCTCGCAATCACTGAAATAATATTGTCTGGAATCCTCTTTCGTGCAGGTATTAGCTGTTGGAAGAAAAAATAGCGTGGTGAGTTACTCTTCTCATGAATTATTTTGAGGAACGAATTTTTATAGTCTTATGTTCTTGGTGGTAATTCAGATGGAGGTGTTGCTGTTAATATGTATCACAGATTGAAGTGCTCAGTCCACTTAATGGGGAAATTCATGCTTCAATTTCTAATGTTGGTGATGCTGGTATTCCGCCAGAAGATGATGCTATTGTTGGACTGCATCTAATCAAAAGACAGAGATTGTTGGGGTATTGCTACATTTTTACCCACCTTTTGGAGTTGCACAATATGAAATTCATAGCTAACACTCTGAATGTTTATTTGTCTTGTGAGATATTCTGTAGGTCATGCAGTTTGCTGACATGCACGTCAAGAGGAAATGCAGGCTTGAGTTCCATTAAATTGAACAGTTCAGCAGTAGATAATGCCAATTCTGATGCTCCTGGAACATGGAAAGTTTGCAGTTCTGGTAGTATTTTGTGTTCTAAAGTGGATGGAAGTGAAAACTATGCCTTATTTGGAGGGTGAGTAGTGTGTAACTCTGCACATAAACTTCAGACTAACTTTAGACCTGTTCAGCGATGTGATGAATGGACACTCTCTTCACTGATTCAGGAAAGCTGTGGAAGTTAATCTGTGGGATCTTGAGAAGTGTACAACGATTTGGACTGCAAAACCTGTGAGCCATTTAATCCTCCACCACTTTTTTTGAAAAAGGACATTGAATGATGAGTCCTTGTCTTTGCCACATATCTATTCTAATTTTTCACGTCTATTTTAATATTTTCATGTTCTCCAGCCTCCTAAAAACAGCCTTGCTATATTTACTTCAACATGGTTTACGTCTCCAACATTCTTGAGTAATGATGATCACCGAAAATTTGTGGCTGGGACCAAAAATCATCAGGTGATCTTTCGCAGCAAAGATTATATTGATATTGGAATTGATAATTGGATATGAAAAGGCCTGGAATGCTGCATTCTTCATTTGTCTTGTAATTGCTTTTCAAATTTAGTATCTTTTGAAATTTTGCAAATCTGTTAATGGGAAGTTTTTGAGAGTTGATAGAGATTGAAAATGCATTTTATCTGGGTGTGGTTCACAAAAATAAAACTTTACAAAGAAATGGATAATACTTCATTATCTTCACTTGCACTCTCCTCAATGCTTTCTTTGAGTCACAAATCAAAAACACCATTTATATATGTTATTTTATATTATGCTCTTCCTATATCAATGAGAGTCCTCTTGCCATATTGTTACTGAATTTTCTGTTGGATGTAGTAGGTTCGCCTTTATGATACTTCTTCTCAGCGCAGACCAGTAATTTCATTTGATTTCCTTGAGACCCCCATTAAAGCAGTTACTGAAGATCAAGATGGCTACACAATCTATGTAGGAAATGGGTCTGGCGACCTTGCTTCTGTTGACATACGCATGGGTACTTGAATCATAGTCATAATATCTTATTTCATCTCGTTCAACACTTGTGTTCAGAATCTTGTCAATTTTTGTTGAATGGGTTAAGAATAAAATTTGCAATTCCATACTAGCAGTTTCTGGTCTAAGTCCTGTTTTTGAGCTCATATTTTAGGCTTTGACTTGGCTGTAAGGGTACTTAAATGAGCAATGCAAGTTAATTTAGTGGCAGTATAACTTGGTTTTTATGACCAAAAACAAAGTGATTTCCCTATTACCTTGTGTATAGTCTGAGCTGCTAACTGAGCTAGGGCTCTAATTTCTGTTTGGCTGGTTTTCATTTTACCCCTGGACCAGTAGTTTCAGTGGGATTGTATTTTTAGTTAATATTTTTTAACTTTCTAATCCAATGTGATATACAATTACACATAGATTGGATGGTGGTTTGTAATAGTTAAAACTATCTTTTCAGATCTAAATTGTACTTTCCTCGTACATACATACAGACATACCTATGCTGCAATTATGTGTCCTTTGTTCTTTCACGATCTGAATTAGGAATAATATCTTTGATGATATTGGTTGTACCCCAAAAATATATTTGGTGTTTGAAACTTTATAGTTCAACTGTAGGCTCAAGCCACTTGTTGAGTTTCAAATGTTGCTGGGTTTTTTTTTTTTTTGCATATGTATTTTTAGACTCTAGATCAGTTCTTGGGCATGTGCAACTCCAATCCTACTTGTAACAATCAACCAATGTGGCTTTATAGTTTCTCTTTCCATTGTGGTGTCTTTTAATTTCATTCTTATTCATCTAACTTATAATGAATTAAAGATAGTCTGTATATGAATGTCTAATAGTTAGAGTCTTAGAGTTTAAGATATATTATTTCTTTGGAAGCAGATACTGTTGCTCACTTTTTTTTACTGTTCTTGATCAATCTATTTTTTGGAATCTAGTTTTCTTTATCACGGTTCTGTTAACAGTGAATTTTCTTTTTCAGGGAAATTGTTAGGGTGCTTTTCAGGGAAGTGATCTGGAAGCATCAGATCCATTGCCAGGCATCCTGAGCTCCCTGTGATAGGTTCTTGTGGTGAGTGTATTGCATGGTTTACTGTTTTTTTTCTTTCATGGCATTCAAGAATATGTTAATATCTGGGTCGCTGTTCCTGTGTCTGTTGCACATGCACCAATTAGTTAAATGGGAATATGGGTGTGCACTTAAGTGTATTCTGGAATTTGTTGTTTTGCACTTGTGTCAGAGATCAAGTGTTAAAAAAACCAGAGCATTCTGTTTGCGCTGTTTCATAGCAGATCTACTGAGCAGCAACTTTAATCACTTTATTTTGGTATAAGTTGGTTTTTTATTTTGGATTTTAAGGTCTGGATAACTATCTGCGCTTGTGGGATGTAAAGACACAACAACTTCTTTCTGCTGTATGTTAATGAAGTTTAATGTTTAGCTGATGAAAATTCATATTTGATTATGGTTATGGGTATTTACAATGATATGCTGCATAATTTGTGTAGGTCTTCCTGAAGCAACATCTTACAAATGTTGTTTTTTATTCCAATTTTACAAGCAGAGGTTAGCTTTCCTGTCCTTTCTTATGGCTTCTGGAGTTATATTCTATAGCACTACTTGTCTGTTTTGCATCGGTGGAACAGAGTGATAAAGAACCTGGGTTATGGTCCTCCTATGCATAAGTATGAATTAAGAATAAATTACTGGCTATTGCCTGCAGGAGAGAGAATTAATACATAGGATGCTATACCCCTTAGTCTTTCTTCAGTAGGGAGGACATCATGTTCTTAGGCTTCTATGTATAAAATTGCTGAATTGTTTTGTGAATGGAACGGACATGCTTTATTCAATTGAATGCTGCTTGTTTTTATCTCTAGAAGAAAACTAAATTGCTCTAGAAAAGAACAAAGAAAGTCATTGGAATTCCATCCATCAAGAATGATAAGGCATAGGAAAAACTATCTATTATCTTGGTCATTTTGTACCTTTGATGTTCTCTAAATGTTTTACTATTCAGCCCTTGGAGACAAGTGAATTTTGTATTACTTAAAATTGCGTTAGAATATGGGTGTGCCTCATGAAATTGCTTGGCCAACCATTGAGAGCAAATCCTGCCATTCATGATGCTATAATTTTTGTCCATCTGTTTGTTTGATGATTGCTTTTGTTAAGCTTGAGTACAAATCCTACCGTTTATGATTCACCTAGCTTTGCCACTGATTATGTTCCTTTCGTGCAAACAGATGTTACAGCTGTAGCACAGAATGTGAATGCGATCAAGAATGAAGATGAGACGGGTATGCTGCCTTTTAAAAGAAAGAGGAAATCTAAAGAAAAAGATGCAGGAAGGGAAAAGGCATCCAGAGAAAATAAGGGAAGCAAGAGGTTAAAGTCTACAGAAAAGAGCAGAGAAATTGATGGAAGCAAGAGGTTAAAATCTAAGGAGAAGAGCTAACTGATAGAGGTTAATTCTGCTTCCCAGTTACCTGCTCAGACTACGAACATGGCTAATTGGACTTTGTTTGCTATTACATGGCACAATGAAACGTGCACAAGCAACCGTTGTGCGGCAATTTTGGCTACAGTGGCAGAGGAACATAATCAAGAGACAAAAAAAAAAAAAGCCGCAGAGGAACAAAATTTTTATTTTTCTCCTTTCCTTCGTACTTTTTCCCCATTATTATGTTCTAGGAGGTAAAAATAAAGCAATTAAACAAATTATTTATGCGGTGGAAGAGCGGTGTTGTACGGTTGTTGTGTGTTGGTGTTTTTTTCCCACAACAATTTCTACAGCGTGTACTATATGATTTTCGCGAGAATGTCCGCAGGTAGTTTAAACTGGAGTACAGAACTTGCTGCTGTCCAAGCTGTGATCAAATTTAGTTCTTCGAGAATGTTTTGTTTAGATGTTTACTAAATCAACAATATTCAAATAGGGTATCAGAAAATGATTTGTTTCTTGTAGTTTTCGTAATAACTTCCGCAGGATTCACTTATTTCATGCGCCATATGAAGAACTGAGGCATTGATTCATGGACACCAAGGTTCACTTCACCATGACTAAGCTGCCAGTGCACCCAATAGTGTTTTTAAAGACAAAACTAACATCAGTTTCCTCTTCAAAATCAAAATAAATATTCCAGGGAAACAGAACAGCACAAGAAGCAACAATGACGATGGAGCTACTCCGACGATTCTCTCTCTTTTTTCTCTGATGATAGGTACCTATGGAAAAGAACAAATGATATGATATCAATAACATTAAGTGAGTAATTGTTTCAATGGATCAATTGCTTGAACTTGAAAAAGCTAATTATAGCCTAGCCATTCATTTTAATTTATTAGTTGGCCACAATTTCATAAAGCTCACAGTGATAAAGTGGCTATAATTGTAAATTTGTAATTGCAATTAATATACAATGCCGCAAAAAGCTATATATATATGAAGTTCACTTCGTATTACAAATTCACCAGAAGTTTTGCGATTTTTGTCAAATCATTAGCACTATGCTGAAATCACAGTGAATCAGATACACATATTGCAATAAGGCCCCTGTGATGGGGATATTATCAATTTAGGACAGCGAAACGAACGGAAAAGATTAATCACAGGCTGACAGTAAACAAACTTCCGTATCTAGTGATATTTACCTATTCCTGCACCATGATGGTTTGAAACATCCAGCTCAAAATTTTCAAATAACAACGACAAAAAAATTTTGGTTAATGATTTTTTTTTTTTTCTATTCGTAATCAAACATGTCTTTAATTTCAATAAGCAAAAACTTTAAATAGGGGAACAAATTGTCTCTGCAGCAACAAAACTGAGGCAGTTTCCAGAGGGTCTCTTTCTGGGATTGGAATAGCAAAGTTTTGGCACTGTTAGGATAGGAAGCAGGATCCTTTACGTATCATTAAGAAACACAATAGGACTGGACTATTTAAATTTTCCCTAAAATAATCTACTTCTGGGAGAACAATAGGAGGGAAATGGCCATTTTACTTAAAAACCATACAAGTCCAGAATGGAGCACAGTAATCTACCACAAATCCCATAAAAGCTACTTACCCTTGTCCTTTAGCCCAACGGGAGAGTTGATAGAGTTGCACAGTCTCATTTGAAGCATGGCATGCAAGAAGTAGATAGTTGCGAGGTTGTACCATCCAAGCAAACCTCATGAACAATGCTGAATATATACACATTACTGCAAAGCGAAAATGAATAAATGTTAAAACCCTCAACTATCTATTAATGAGTGAGAAACCTCATGTTCACTTCAAACCAGAAATGCTTACCTCCAGTCATATTTCCAGAAATCAATTCTGGGGGTTTTTGCATGTCCACTAAGCCCTGTCATTGAGCAAATACAACTGAACTAAGTCACCAAAGCATGGAATCAAGATTTTCAATGATCTACTGTATTTACATGGATATATAATATATTAAGAAGGATATTCTGTATAATTCAAAGTCATGGTAGTGAGGCGTACAGCAACAACAAACCCCCAGTTGGCAACAGGTCCCCAGAAATGAGTTGTTTTTGGACCAACTGGACTGTTCAAGAATGCTTTGAATGAAGCCATATTGAATACCTCTGTAGTGACAAATCAAATACAGATGAGATAAAGCACCATAGAGTGACAATTTATTGTAGGATGACAAATGAAAAGAGGACTACGGTGCTCAAAAGAAGAACGTGTTATTGTCAACTCAAGTGTACTCAATCACAAACCACAAGGATAAAAAACGTTAAAGAGCATAAGTTAACATGCCTGAGAAGTTAAAGTAGGGTTAATATATAATCCTTATGTTCACCAAAAGATGGAATACACATAAATTCTATCTCGTCCCATTCTTTGGTTATCCGATCTACATTAAGTGGAATAATCAGCTTCCTCGAGGAGTCAAACCCCAAAATTTGAAGAAGACTTTCAAGTTGGAAGACTGAAAGTCAAGAAGAAGGTTTCCTTCCACTCCTCCATTCATCTTGTTCTATACCACCACTCTTTTGAAGGGTAAATTAGACACAACACAATAATCTAAACTCAAATTTCACAGCAAATCCTTAGTTCAAGCATGATTTTTCTTACTTTTAAAATTAATCTGATACTTCCGTACAAATCTGCTAAACTTGTGTAGGATTAATACAAATTGACCACACACAAATGAGAGAAAAGTGAAAAAAAATCCTTAAAATGAACCAATCGGTAACTGAATCTCTAAATCATCAGAAAAAGATGTAATTTTATCCAGATTCAGCTCGAAAAATGACCCAAGCTCAGATTTATGACGTCAACGATGATGCGCGTGCTCATTTATATGCACATAGGAACAGGAGAAAACAACTTAGGAGCATACCTGAATGGAGATCGCCGGTGAAGTAGCAGACGCCGGAAGATCAATAGAACTGAGAAGAGCAGTAATTAATTAGGTGTCGAGTTAATTGTGGAAGAAAAGAAACGGATATAGTTTTTTTATTGATCCGGTGTGGCCGAGTTCAGCAGACAGCAGATTTAATAATATGGTAACGTGTGACCGACCATCTTAACTTTGACTTTTATAGGTCAACGCGAACTAATTTTTTTTATTTTTTTAAGAGCGAGTTTAAGTAATCCAGTAGCTCATAAATTATATAATAAAAAATAATTATTTCTTTACATTTATTATAAGGACGAAATCACATATAATCTGGAAGAGATGGCATAAACTCAAGCATCGTGGACAAAGTTAAAACAGGTATTTTTGCGAAAAGAAAAACATTTCAATTAATCAGCTATTACACTTTTAATTCACTTATTCAATTTTTATTATATTCTATTGAGTATTTAACAGTGATTATAAACACACTGATCTAAATTAGACAAATTGAAAAAAACATATTATTATTATTTTAAAACATATTAGATTCTTGTTTTAATTTTTTTTTATTAGAAGCCCAATGGGTAGAAGCAATGTTATGAAAACCGGCTCGATCCGGCCGGTTCAATTAAAAAAACAGAAAACTAGCCACCAAATCGATCGGTTTTTAGATGGAAAATGGGATAAAAATTGAACCGGAAGAAAAACCGGTGAACTAGCCGGTCAAACTATAAACTGGCCGGTTTTGACTGGTTTTTTTAATTTTTTACAAAAAAATTATTTATTAAATTTAGTCTAATCTAGCTAACGCAACCGGTTCAATAAAAAAATTGATCCTAAAACTAGATAAATCAATCACAAAATAGTTAAATTGGTCGAAATAAATATGTTTTTGAAGGTTTAACTCATTCTTATTTATAATATACTGTTATTTTATTTTTTTTATGTGAGATTGTTCACTTTTTTATATATTTTTTTTCTTATTTCTTTTTTATATTATTTTTGTTTACAATTTGATATTTTTTATTGATTATATTTTTAAGTTACATGTTACCTTTATATTTAATAATTAATTAAATATTTAATTATGAAAATATATGAAATATAATTTGTTTAAAAAATAATATAAAAAAGAGAATATAAGATATGTTATATTAGCCTTGTATACTAAAAATGACTTTCAACAATTTATATTCTATTTTTATTATGTATAAGGTATATTATATTTTATTATATATGAAATTCATTATATTTTATGAAAATATTACGTAAATCGATTCGACTTCGATTCTACCTTAAATCCGTAATCTGCTAGTTTTCTCAATTTATTAACCGGGTCAGTTTTTACAACTTTGGGTAAATGGTAAAGACGAAATTCAAAGTCAAAATGTCCTATAAAAATATCAATAAAGTCGTCCTTGATTGACTGAATTTAAATTCAGTTTGAACTGAAATTAATATTTAAAAATCTGAAATTAAAATTTACATTTTTTCGAAATAAATTAATAATATCATAGTATTTTTTTTAAATTAATATTTAAAAATTATGTGATTTGTATAATAAGATTCAAAAGTTCTATTAATCTTTTACATCGTCAAGTGTGAATTACAATTCAAAATCTTATAAAGAAAAGCACACCTATTTCTGAATTGGTAAATTGGTGAAGTGATGATGAATCTATATCACTAAGGGCAACAGAAGAAAGTCAGGAACCACACAAATATATCCTGCTTTCATTCCCTCAGTTTCTCCCCGTCTAATTTATGTCTCACTGTTTTTTTCTGCTTCAGGGCCTGGATCAAAGCTTTTACAAAATTTTCCAGGAGTTTTCAAGCCTCCAAGTGGACTTAAGTCAGCACATTTTCAGCAACATCAGTTACCGACACAGAAAAATCTTTCAAAAGCTTCAGGATTCAAGAACTACAATTGCATATTCCATATATTATAAGCATCGGTTTAAACAGTAATGTTTTTACTCTTAGTATTTCAGTATAGCTATTGCGTCGATAAGTTCATAAGTTCTGCGTGCAGGATAAAATATATACGTGCTATAGTTGCATTAGGTAAGAAGGCAAGTTAGATAACGGGGTACTTGGCAAACCCAAATGTGCACAAAGAATGGTGGAAACTCTCTGAAAAGCTAAACTCTAGACCTGCATCTTGAAAAACATTAAAAAAAAAAATCAGTAATTATAATTTTGCTTTTCACTATTTTAAAACTTAGTGAGCAAATCTATTAACAAACAATTTATCCCCATATCAGATAAAAAACGGCACAGAAAGCATAAATTTACAAAGGAATAATTAATCCTTTTGGATAATCCCATCTTTGGGGCTTCAGTATAAGACCCTGTGAGATCAAGTGCAAACATGATTTTGATATTCATTGGAAGATAGAAAATTTAAAATTTCTCAAAGGTCGATGCCAATTCCATGTTGTGACAGGAATTCCTTAACCGAGATATTGTCATAAAACCAGAATTGGATATGCATGGAAAAACTTTTAGGAAATTATGTCATGAAAATCATCTCTGCTTGCTTTTCAAGTTAATACCATGTGCCCTCTCATTGGGCTATAAAGGATCTTTGCTTTCTGCATTTTGCTTCTTAGCAAACAAACAGAAACAAAAAATTGTAGACCATGAATCCATGATAGACTTGTGTTAAAATTCAATATAAGAAAGAGATTCCAAAACACATGAAATTAAGGTAGTTTGGCCATGGGAGCCTAAAACGAACATGTATAAAACCTCAAAGCACTTCATCCTTCTCACTAACAGTAACTAAAAAGTAATAAAAATTCTTAGGTTGACTCAGTTTATCATTCCAATCACATATGATATGTATAGATAGACATTAGTTTGCCTATGAATTTCTACTAGAATTAAACTGTATACATACGTTTGCAAAAAAGTATATATCAAATCAAATTGAACCCCACCACCTAGAGATTGGAAAAAGCAAAAGAATATTATACTCAGAGAAGCTGAAATGACTAGCTGATAGTTCTCTCCATGGAGAAAGTACAGTTGTTCACAGAGGGATGAAATTTGCCCGGTGAAGTTGGGAATCCATTTCCTTTGGTCTGAGAAAACATAAGGAACCATTCCCAAACTGCACCGAGCAAATTCAATCCGACTGTGGAATACAAACATAGAACCAACTGCTGCTGAGTGAAAGACCAATTTTCACTACTTTAAATAGGCAAAAAAGGATCACTGAATTTAAGATTAGCAAATCACTAAAAGATTCATATAAGGCAACTCATGTATGAACCTGACATAAAAGAGGCTTCTGAGAATGTCTACTATTTAAGAAAAAATAACAATTTTGGATATGGAACTCGATTTATTGACCACAAATAGCAATGCCAACCAATATCTCAGCACACAGAATATGGTTGGTGGAATTGTGAAAGATTGTGTTAAGAAATATATATATATATAATTTTGAATGAAAAGTACAATAAAATGGAAAAATTTGTTCTCTAGAAGGAATGGCCTTCTTATTTACAAGTAAAAGTAATGTTTAAACCCACTGTAGAAGAACCAAAATGAGCATCAAGCTGTTAAATGTTGCTGAAAATTAACTTGATTCACACTTAGTTTGAAAATTATTGCGATAGTTTGGGTTTACTGCAGATAAATAGACTAAATTACTTTCGTCTGCCCCATATTTTAGGCTTAGCATGCCGAAATTATTGCGATAGTTTGGGTTTACTGCAGATAAATAGACTAAATTACTTTCGTCTGCCCCATATTTTAGGCTTAGCCTGCCGTCTTCGGCACTTCACCTATTTCAGACAATACACCTCGTCCTAATCCAAAAGGCCCCAAAACATATGTATCCATTAAATTTGAATCCTGAGTGGCCCTTCTTTGTAACTCTTAACATTTTCCTTTGTTTGTTCAGTGGACAATGAAAATTAATTCTATATTTTGACAACTAATTGTCTTTAATTGTTTTTCAGTTTAATACAGTAGCTAATAACAATAATAGTAAGTCACAACTTATACCATATGACAAGTATTGCAAGCAAAATGAATTATCAGATGCCATATATAAGCAAGCACTTTCTAATTTGAATTTATTTACAGGACAATCTGGTAGATCACAAGCCCAGAAATACA